>WBNM01024445.1:0-57437 GCA_013399055.1 Ramphastos sulfuratus | reverse complement strand
GCAACCTGTTTCAGTGCTTCACCACTCTCATTGTAAAAAGTAGCTTTTATATATAGTCTCAATCTATCCTCTTTTAATTTAAAACTGTTACCCTTTGTTCTGTAAAAACTGGATCTGCTAAAAAAATCTGTCGCCCTTTCTTATAAAGCACCTTTAAGTAGTGAAAGGCCATAGTAAGGTCACCCTGAAGACTTCTGCAAGCTGAACAACTCCATGCATCTAAGCGTTTTTTTCGCAGAAGTGCTGCAACACTCCAACCTGTTTTNCATGTCCTTCCTGTGCTGGATATGGTTGGCTTCCTGGGATCTAAGCACACATTGCTGCCTCATGTCCAGCTTTCCGTCCACTAGTACTTACAAGTCATTCTGTGCAGGACTGTTCTCAATGCAGAATCCTAGGCCTCAAGTTAAAAAAAAAAAGGACTTGATCCTTCCTCATCTTGAAAACTCTGAAATATTGAAACCTTCCAAAATCTCAAGTGGGACTGAAAATTTTTAAGCATTTTCAATTCCGTTTCTGGAGTGGGTTTCAATCACCTTACAATCAGCTGCTGGTGACAGAGTGCAGGTCAGAGTCTGATGCATCATTATGTCAGAGGGTACTCTGTCCTTACAGCAGGGTACACAATCAGTGCAGTTAAAGAAATATAATCAGAAGACATGATATATCTACACTGTACTAAATAAATTCATTGTGATGGGGTTTATTAGAGTAAATAGCAAATTAATTGATAATAGAGATGCCTGAAATGCAGCAAAGTGTTACTGAGCTACAAAGCCTTACAGCAGAGGGAGTATTTAATGGAAAAGCCATGTAATGCTAGAGAGAACTGAGTTACAGGCTACAGTCACAGCTGGTCTCTCATAATAATAAGATTAAGTGTCAGAATCCTACAACTAAGATTTATTTTTTTCTTTTTTTTCCCCCTTCAATAGAAAGAAATTTAGAAAAATGCAGTTTCTCAGCAGTTTTTCAGCTGAGGTCCATTGTATCAACAGGAAACCAAGCTTTCATATGAAGGGGAAGGGTCAGCTCTTTACTCACTCGTGGGAAGCATGAGTAGCAGCAAGCAGCAATGGCAGTGCTCTCTCCATGCCCAAGTCACGCAGTAATGAATGTGGTGTGTCAGTTTTGGGCACTGCACAGTTGACAACCCCGCCTGCAGCTCTGGCTGCTCTGCAAAGCACAGTGAAGGTCACAGTCAGCGACTTCCCAATTTCAGGTCACTGTTGTGTAGAAAGCCTCCCTCCAGCAGTATATGCATTTCACACCTAGCTGCTCCTTTTGTCAAGCTGTCATATTTAATTAAAATGCTGACAGCCTTTAAGGATCTCTACAATGTGCAAAAAATACATAAGATCAACACTTCACACTTCTACCAGAGATCGTTCTTTTTATACTCTAATTCAATTTGCTTTCTCTAGTTCTTCAGGGGTTTAAATTATTTTTTCCTTTTGCTGTTTTCCATGAAAGGCAAGGTGAGAACATTCTAGTCAGTGTCTTGATATCCTTGTGCCTATCTGTCCTCAGCCAGGACTTTCTCCACCCAGAGGAACTCTCCCACTGTGCTCAGCGTGGTTTCTGCAGAGCACACGTCTGGGCTATCATGAGGAGAGCTCTCACTGCATGCTCTCTCTCTGCCTTCCTGGTCAGAGCAAGATCTTTTTATAAATCCAGAAGTACTTTGCTTCAGGTTAAATCCATAGCAGGATAAGGCATTTAACTGCCTAAAAGATCTTTGGAAGCCTTATCCCACTTCTTAATATTAATTCAGGTACTTGATTTCCTGATGTTGTTCTCCAGGATGTACCAACAGGTGATGCTTTCACCACTGTGTGTCCTTGTGTCTCATCCCTTTCCTCCAGTTATTGGGAAAACCTCGATGACATCTAGGAAATTGTCATATTTTTGTTTTGGTTTGGTTTTTAGGACAGAAGTAATGTGTTATCAGCACTGCAAATAAAATAAGAGCTAGAATTTCTCTTTGCTTGCAAGGCTCCCAGCACTATAATTCTATGTGTGCTTATTTTCCACTCTGGTAATTTGCTTTTGTCATTTTGAGCATAACTATGGTATCTAATAATACCTTGTGATATTGGGTCCCAGATGCAGCAGATACTCTACCTAAACAATTCCTATTACTGTGCATATCCAACAACCTAGATGGACAGAGTGAGTGGGTTGAGAGAAGCACCAATCCTCAACACATCCAGTGTAATATAAGAAACCAGAGACAGCATCTGAAATGGACTTGATCCTTGCGAGCTGCAGTAACTAGGAGACCACTTCTCTGATTCATGAATCTTTTCATCCACATGCAAACTTGTTTGAGATTAGTTTGCACAGGTTAAGAGCTTGGCCATTTGCCAAAATAAATTTATAGGGGAAAATACATCCCAAAAAACATACAAGAAAAAGTCTGTAAACTGAAGAGAGTTCAGGCAGAAAACATTGATGAAATAAGAATATTCACTCCTGGCACTGCCCTCTATGAGAAAGTCAGCAGGAAACCACTTATTAAACAGTCTTCACTTACAGGAGCATAAACATCTAGTACAAAACTACAGCAGTACAAGTGTTTTTGTTCACAACAGGAAAGCACTTCTGAAGTGCCCCTGTGAACTCCCCCATTAGCCACACACTGCACCAAGGGCTGACCTGTTAGAAATGCTGTCTCTTGGGAGCCACAAGGGAGTGGTCTCTTCACTGGACCTGCTCCTCTGCAGCATATACAGGGCCAAGCTCCACAGCCCCGGGGTATGTTCCACACCCTAGTCCAGTGACAGCTCCAGCCTCCCATGTGCATTTTGAGGAATGTCTCCAGAGCAGGTCAGTCCTTATGCTGTGGAGTTGAATGGGATAGCATGGGGCAGGACAAGTTGGGCTTTCCCCCCCCCCCCCAACTCAATCACCTATTGTGATGACTTGGAGGAGTCACGCTTCTGGGATCCTAGTCAGAGCACTAGCTCCTTCATCCTCTTCAAAACCAAGTGCAAGTAACTTCTAAAGGTGTTCCAGGAAGACATCTAAAAATGGCCAACATATTCTAAAATCTTGGCTTTCAGTTAATTCATCTTTATAAAAAATGCTCATGGAAAATGAATTGGTAGAAAATAAATTTTGCAAATGTAATGATTCATATCATGATAATCTATGCATTCATGTAGTTGCAGTAGAAGAACAATGTCACATTACACATCTGACCAAACACAACTAATCAGTATAGCTGGATTAAACATTGAGATACTCACAAAGGGATTTTTTTTCCTTTTTTTCCTCCAATTCAACCTGTATCACTACTTAAAAGCAATACAAGAATAATGAAAAAATATTATTTTTAATTAAATTTAAAGTAGAAAAAGATGTATAACTGATTTTTATTTAAATGCTCAGCTGTAATAGTTATTCTAGAAATACATCTAAGAGGTATGCTTTATAGAGTCTGAGACAGTAAAATAAAACTGGCTAAAAAGTTTAAAACTCAGGAGGACATACTAGAAAAAAAAAATATATTCATTCAGAAAGTTAAAAGTATTCCCTGGGAACTTTAAAAGTGAACTGAAATTCCTTACTATACATGAATTATTTTTAAGATTCCAGAGCACAGATGCTGATTTTAAAGGCCATGGTTTTATGAAGATGAATGTGCAAAACTTTGCACAAAGATATCCATATTCATGAAAGAGAAGCTAACAATAGGTCATTAATTAGGTCTTTCCTGAGACCTGAAGAACTATGCTTTAAAAAGATGAATAAAGGTGACAAAACAACAAGACTTAGATAGTCTGATTATAAATAACTCCTTATCTGCAATTTTCCAGAGAATTTGTGCCTGCAAATTGTTAACTCCTATGTGGGCTGCTGAGTGTCTCCGAGAAACATATGCAGAGGATGTAGGGTGCCTCACCCAGCAACAGTCCTGCTTAATGTTGTCTGAGGAAACACATCCAAAGCTATATTAGCTCCTTTTTACCCTTGTTTCATTTCTAAACCACAAAATACAGGTCGTTTGTCTCTGCAAAGGCCCAGATCCAGCTCTCACTAATGGCTTGAATTAATTTTGTCATAGCTGAAGTTCTGCATATGTTAGGAATTATGAAAAATGAAGCTGCTGAGCCCTCTGGTGACTTGTCAAGCTGTAGGATGCCTGGTACATGGGCAGTGAAACAGGCAGGTTTTCTACATGCCATCTGGGCACCTAACTTTGTGGTTACTCTGTGGAGGCAGTTCACTCACAAAGGCTACTCCAGGTTAGTGACTTGTGGACTCAGGCCTACCACTTAGGCAGGAGGCTCAGTGGAGTGCTTTATGTTTGCTAGGAAGGATGTTATTTTCCAGACCTCCTGTTTGAAATAGTTACAAAGCTGGTGCCTGTTCTCTGATGGCTGAAGCTGCAAAGTTTGGCTGCTCCTACAACCAGCTGCAGAACCCAGAGTGAAGGACCCCAGGGTCATCTGCTGTACTTGTCACTTCTGTTTCTTTATTTACCCAGGAGTTGTAAGGTAATGAAAAGCAGGCTGCTCACAGACCTCCTAAATTTCTGGCTGCCACTATAGCACTTTTCTGCCTGATGAGATGCCAGCATTGCTGAGAGATTCAGCTGGCAAGTGGCACTAATCTGCAATGGCCAATTCTGCTCCTGCTCCCAGAGACTGCACATGATCCTCACTGCACCTGCCAGCCGGGCTGCCCTGAAGCAGAGATCCCCAGCCCTTCCTTGTTGCAAGCAGAAACCCTCAGCAATGGCAGCTTTGCACATTACATCACATATCTTCAACTTGGACAGTTCACAGGAACAGTGTTCCAGCAAATGTCTAAGAACCATGTGGGCAACACATTGGCCACTACTTCTGTTTAGGGACTGATGACCAAGAGAAGTTTAAAAGAGAAACAAACTAAAAAAAAAAAAAAAAAAAAAAAAAAAAAAAAAAAAAAAAAAGCTCAAGTTTTGTTTTTTTTATTTTGAAGGGGAGAGAACACCTCCAAGCTATTTTCCATATTATCAGAAGCTAGATTTCTGAATGACTCAGTTATTTCTTGTTTTGTTTTTTGTTTGTTGGGGTTTTTTTAATTATTAAAGATTGTCTTAAAATAGTCAGGTACCTCATAATATACAAGGTTATATTTCGGCAAGTTACAAGCACACTTTTAGCAAGACATGGTCACTTAAAAAGACACATCAAAAGAGCTACTTGCAGGAATGTGCTTTTTGTTTGTCTTTGACTCATTCTGGGAATAATCAACACCACTATGCTTAAGGAAAAGGGGGAGGAAGGAAACAAAGTCATCAAGAATCACAGTGACACAGCAGAAGAAATGGAAAGCCATTCCTGCCTACCACATGTCAGCTTATTGTCAGATGCCTTCCTTTGAGATGCACATGTGTATGCACGTTGCTCCCATTTCTCTGTCTGGCTTTGCTCCTTTATCAGCACATCTCAGCGTGAGCCTCTCATTTCCTCTTCTCTTTCACATTGTAGTCCCTTCATAAATCTCTCCAGTACAATGAAGTGCCACTGTGTTTATCCAGATCCAGTAACACAGGAATACATCACAGCGTGCAGAATGGGCTCTTAACTCTTCTCTTGTTTATTAATCTGCTTGAAATGCATAGTGAGAACACGTCAATATTGCTAAGGTTAATGACTGATTGATTCATAGCAAGAGTGCGGCAGCATTTACAGTCAAATGATCCTTAGTAATTGCTGTAATAAAGTCTGCAGATGAGCTCTCAAGGTACAAAGTTACCTACAGCAACTGTCTTTATCATGCCTCAAAAAGGGGGGCATGATTCAGATTTCTTATGGAGGAGCAGTGGGTGCTGAAGGAAGCAGAGATGTTGCCTGAGCATATGCTTAATTGCCACCAGCCTAATCGATCATACCTCCTGTGATACGGGGCAGTGGAAAGCCTCCTGCTCTCCCCAAGAGCCTGCTGGTGAAGAGAATGTTACTTCTATCTTCCTCACTACAAGATACAATGCTGAAGACCAATGCATGCTCCATGTTCTTTGTGTTTTATAATAGAGATGTACAGTGAGGTGAAGATGAGCTCACACCATAAAAAACAAAACATCACTTTAGAGAAGATTTGTGTCATTAATAAGCATGTGAGAATTAAGAGCTCTTACTGTCACTATTCAGATTGTAATGTCATCCTTTGCAAGAAATGGCCTTGTTGAGTAGTTTGTGTCAAAATGAGATTTGCTAAAGAGTTGATTTTTAACCTGCAGCTTCAAAGACAACAGAAGATTATCACAATTCCCACCAGCAAATAACTGACATCAAATGACTTACGTGAGCACTTGTCAGGTGAAAGAAGCAGAAGCAGATTTTCTGTTGATGGTGTAAAGCCAACAGGAGGTTACTTTCACCAGAGTGACTTTATCTCAAATGCACAGCACCTAAAAACAGGGCTTTTTGCGGCTTTGGGTTTCCAAAGAATTAGTATTCACTAAATACTGCTTCTTTAACAAACTAAGAAAAGTACCTGAACTCTTCCCACCTCAAAGATTATTACCTTATTTTAGCTGAAAACAGCTCTGAGTAAGAGAGAGATGACACTCAAAATGGCTTTACAAACTTCAGAAGTCCTTTGAGGGCTGGAATATTAAGTGAAAGGTGAGCAGCTTGAGGCTGTTTTTGTACAAAGCAATCATGTTGCGCTGGCCTGCCCCAGAACGTGTCAGGTTCACTGCCAAGAGACCTCTGCCATTGCATGCAACTGTATATACCAATATTCAGGCAGTTGCTTTTCTGCAAGCAGATTTTCCTAAGTGCCTTTAGATCCAACGGGTTTCCAAGGCTAGACATGAGAAAGCATCATCCTGCCAGAAAGTATACGCTAGCCTCATTAGTTCACTACAATGCTTGGTGACTGTAACTTTGTGATGCATGCAAAGGAAAAACTCTCATACTTTGACTTCTCTTTGCCCCTTAAGCACATTGTGGTTTGCTGGAAGGTGTTTTCCAACTTCCTTGTCTTTCTCCAGACCAAGCTGACAGACGCAGTGGGAACACAGCGCAGCTCATGTTGATCAAAGCCACGTGTCCATGTTAGGCATGGTAACCATGGACTGGGTGATGTTTCATTTAGTTTGCATTACTAGTTCAACATCAGTTGTCCTGAAGTCAACTTTATGTAATTAATTTCCATCTTTTAGATTCTGCAGGTTATACTTTCCAAGAACAGCATAAATATTTGTATGCAGATTGCATAGAAAAGAGCATCATTTTGCATAGCATATGTGGAGTTGTATCGTGACCTTCATTTACGTGAAGTCAGATGTACTGTCCTCCTCATAAATAGAATCTCCCTCAATATATTTGGAAGAGATATAAGCCTCACCTTGTCCTGCACTAAGCCCCAGAGGAAAGAGTGAACCTGTGACAAACCTAAGACCTTAACGCCATTTTAGGTTTTAAGTGCTAATATCCTTTCTACCTCTGACAGCATCCCCACACTGTGTGTTCCTTTGTGAGTCAGTCTGGATGCCAAGAGCGAACAGGACCTGCTGTTTATTTCAGGGACAGAAAAGGGAGTGAGATTTGGACTTCATTTAACCTGCATCCACACACTGTGTTAAAAGAAGATTGGAGCTGTGGCTGAAAGGGGATAATTAGCAATAATTAATTTCTGCTGCAGATTGTTAGCAATTTACAACCCCTGTGAGCAAATGAAAAGAAAACCATGGTTCATCAAACTTCTAAAATTAGCCCTAACCCTGTCTCTAACACTGGGGATGGCAGCTCTTTCTATAGGAGTGGAAAGCAATGCAAGAACCCTCCAGTTAAGCAGCTGGTGGTTAGCTACAGTCCAACAAATGTACAGAGCTGTATTTGAATGTCAGTGCTGGGAAAGATACTCAAGTCACAAGTTCACCAATACCAATAGGGTAGATTTAGGAAGACTACGAGTGCTTCATATACTCAATTTTCAGTAAGGTGACTTTTGACACTGCCTCTTGCCTTCCTGATGGTTCCCTTTTTTTTTCTTATTAAACATTTTTCAAAGAGACTCACTGCTCAGACAGATTATGTTAAAACCCTCCAGATTTAGAGCTTTGTTTGGAAAATCAGCCAAAACAAGTGTTTCTTTTTGGCAGGTCTGCAGGATACCTAACCTCAAATATTTTGTATCTGCTATTAGGGATTTAAGAGCAACTTGAAAACTGATTAGCATAATTTATTTCTCTGTAAACCTTAACTTTACTTCTGTTGATGGAAACCTCAATAGTAATAATAATTTCTTTCATATGTCACTCAAGGAAATCCCCAAAGGAAAAAGATAACTGCTGTGTGCAAGTGAAACAGGCTGCATAATTTAAGGTCCTGTTGTCAGTGTGCAAGAAGCTACAACAGAGAGCCATACTGCATTGCTCATTTTCCATCATGCCAGGGTTCTTTTCAAGCAGCTATTCATCACAGACCTGTTCCAGGTTTCAGCTATCAGCCTTAGCCTTCCAACAAAATAAACAGTCCACATTTGATATTGTTTTAAGAAAAAAAATAAAGTTATAAATGTTCTGGCCTCTTGCCACAGAAACACACATCTCCACTTGAGTCATGCCTGACATATATTACTCTTGCTGATTTCAGTTCAGCTTTTCTTGAGATATGTTAAAATAGATACGTAAAATTTAATTAGCACAGTTATAAACCTAACAATGACTGTGGGTTAAAAAACACAGGTTGAGGTCCATGGTTTAACACAGGCTGTCCCCATTCTTTACAGATGTTGTTCAAGTCAGACTGAAACTTAGGAGATTTCCTGTAGCTACTGAAAGTAGGAAGAAAAAAAGTAATATTTACCTTTAACTAAAGACCATCAGATAACTGGAGCTTGCCATTCCTGTCTTGTGCAGCTTTCTAGAGCAAGTCATGAACCAAGAGGTCCAGAGAAACAAAGTGCCTCCCATCAAGCCTCAGGGATGCATGGCCCAAACCCCACTGAAAAGAGCAGGGCTCTGCAGTGGGAACCAGACTGTCCTCTCACCTACTGTGTGGGGTAACATATCACAGAACAAAGACCTGCTTTCCCTTCAGCAGAACTGCAGTCCCTCATCAGGATACCAGGCTATCCCAAAGCCAGCCCAAACCAAAAATGATCCCAAATGCATTTAGTAAAAATCACTAAAAATGACAGTAGCATCTGAAAACAAAGTTTTTAACATCAGCAGTTGATATAATTGCAAATGTTTTCACATACATCGTGAGTTTGAAAGACTCCGTCATATTTAGGGACGTAATCTATTTCTGCAAGGCTCAGGGTTTAGCTTCAGGTAGTACATATTCATTAACTCAAATCTCCACCCAGGAAATATAACCTGAAATTTTTACTTACATTTTAATAACTGTAAAATGGTAGAGAAAGCACTTTTTTAGATTCTAGACTTCCAGATTAAACTACTGTAATCTCTTTACTCCAGAATCAGTTACTGCATGGCTTTATTATTATTTATACTTATTTACATACACTCAACACAAATACCTATGTGGATTGTTGGTAAACTGATTGTTTATGGACATAGTCTGAAAACTGTGAAATTTTTTTCTGAATTCCCAGTCACCTACAAAATTCCTTGAAATTCATAGGAAAAAAAAAACAACTTATTTCAGGTTTCCTATTTGAAACAAGGATGAGAAAAAACATAGAGCTGATAAAGTCTCGTTAGACATTCTTTGTCTTACAGATTTGAGTATAATAATAGTAATCTCTCTGAGAATGAAGCATTTTTTTCCAGTATAAATTTGTGCAGAACTAGCAGCCTTGGGGGCCCAAGAATAATATTGCAATAGAAATGATAATTAATTTATATTTAACTGAGAAATTTGCACTATAAATATACCCAGAACAGCTGTCAATGAGAGATCATGCTATGAATTCCCATATCAGATGTGGATCAGCTAAAGTAAGTATGTATTTCCCTCAATACGAAAAGGCAGCAAATCTGTATTGCTTGTGGTAACGGTAGGCCAACCCACTGACCTGAATTATCAGAAAATAAAGCTACCTCTGCAGGCCTTTCTGCAGTAACAGGGTTTATGCAGAACAGAGCACCCTAGCTCTCTGGGGCTGTGTGCTGAACCCCCAGCCACTGGCACCAGCAGCCATACTGCCAGCTCTCCTCATTTCTCTCCTGAAAGCACATCTGTAACAGCCCTCTCTGCCTGCACCAACACTTGGGCACAGGTTTCACTGCAATTCTTCTTTAAAGTCCAGTCCTTTGGCAAGGCTGGTACTGACCCATCAGTTGTTTCAGCCTTCCTTGACAAAACATCCTCCACTTTGGGAAGCTTTTGGTTTTTACTTCTTCTCTCCAGCTTTCCAGCTGACAGTCTCTGCTTTTCCTCATCCAGAACTACTGAAAGCAGCCTTGGAAAGCCCATGGCAGTATCTGAGGAGTTTCCATGGGTTGTGAGAACACATTGCCACATCTGTCATCATGCCTAAAAAGCCTTTGGAGTATGTCCCACTCCTGCAGTGGCAGATCTGCTTTATCGCCTTTTTTTTTTTTTTTTTTTTTTTTTTCCCTTTTCTCCAGGGAAATAAAAGAGCGAAGAATCTGTTAGAAAGATGGAGGCTTCGGGGTACCCCTGATCAGCTGCAAGGCAGCAAGCACAGACTTACTGACACCATGTGAAATGCTTAGAAACCAACGTTAATGGAATTGCTCCAGGCAAAGTTAGCAGCCAGAACACTTTCTAACCGCTTCTGCCATCCTGTGCCATTCCTGCTCCTCTGCTCATCAGCAGAACCAGTCGTGACATCTGCAGCCCTGAAGTACCACAATTAGGAGATAGATCCACGTACCCACAATTTTTATTCTCAAGGAGATTTTTACAATGTGGTATGAACAAGCACTGTACAATATCCATCATGGTACTGTTCTCCTTTCAGCATTTTTCATTATATTTATCACCGAAGTGATAAAATGAATTTTTGTGTGCACCAAATTTATGTTGCAAAAAAACCCAAAATATCTTGTCACATGAAATTTTTTTTTATTCTCTCTTCCCTTTATTTCAGGCCAGGTTGGCTGAGGCCTTGAGCAGCTGAGTCTAGCTGAGAGGTATTCCTGCTCATGGCAGGGAGGTTGGAGTAGATGATCTCCAAAGTGTCTTCTAACCTAAGTTGTTCTATAATTCACATATTTTGAAAACTGAAACTAGAGTTAAAATTTTTCAGAAATTGAAAGTAGAAATTGCTGAAGTCAACATGTATTAGCAAAATATTTTACTGTTCTCAAATCTGCATATTTTGCTGAAAAGTTCCTTGCAAAAGGTTTCACTCAGCCTTCTGTCTCCATAAATTTTCCATTTACAGAGTGTTAAATGTATATCCTACAAGTTACCTTCCTACTGAAAGTGTCTTTAATGGGTCACTGCCATGACTCAGAAAGGCAAAATAAGATCTCTGAGATTAAACGTTTCATTCTTTGTGTTTACAACCACCTTAGCTTTCTGTGAGCATTTTTCATTCTGCACCCACAAATTCTTCTGAACTCCTTTCCCTGATTTCTGTCCATTTAACTCTCTTAAAGCAATGATACTTTCTTTCCTCAAATATTACACCTGCTAACACAACCTGAATAAGTTATTTGAACAGTGTCTAGGCTGTACAGAAATGAGAAATTATATGATAAATCTGCAGGAGGGCTTCAATCTACAAATCTCAAGACAGAGAATTTTAGGCAAGACTGGCTGTGATCTGGGAGTAATGTGAATGCCTGTAGCAAAGACATCACCCAGCACAGGGGGGTCCAGGCCAAATTCATCAGGGCAGGTAGAGAAAAGGCAGCAAAGCTCAACTTTGATCATGACCATTATTTTTGCTACATGCTTTCATTAGCCTATAAAAATGTTAATACCTAAACCACCATCTCTTGTGCCACCTCACCTGGCAATTCAGTTTAAATAGGCAGAGACTTATTGGTGTTTCTAAGGCAAATGATCCAGTGGCTTATATGACAGCAGGTTTTTTGAAGTTAAATTGTTCGTATTAATTGCTTTATGAAACAATGCGATCCAAAAATCGATTTTACAGTTCTCAGTGCAGACTGTTTATATTAATTGTTTTATGAACAACATGAAGCAAAATTGATTTTATAATGTTGCAGTCTGATTTATTCAGCAATGCATAAGTCATCATCCAGCATCTATATCCTACAATTAATTGGCACTTGGAAAGTTCTTTCTGAGACCTTCTTGCATCCGCTTCAATATGATTACAAGTGCTACGTATAAATCAATTCGCCTAATTATGATTAAAGATTCCAAAATAAACTCTCTTGAATTTATGTCAGTAAGAGGAGAAAGTGCAGCATAAGAAAGAGTTAAGCAAGTAGCAATATCAAATATAGACTGTAAAAAATAAGAACACATCATTGTAGCTACCATTCCATAATAAATGGGGACAATAAAGAGTTTCCTTCTAGAATCTGGCAAAGCAGATGCCCTCCCCGTTTTTTTCACTACTTGTTTTTCACAGCACTCTCAGCCTGGAGACACAGGGCCCAATTCAGATTTGCCTAACACCTGTTGCACTCATAGGTTTTCTTTCCATTAATTGGAAGGGGCCTGTAGGAAGGCTGGGGAGGGATTATGTACAAGGTCTTGCAATGACAGGACAAGGGGCAATGGGTTTAAACTGGCAGAGGGGAGATTTAGACTGGATGTTAGGAGGAAGTTCTTTCCAGTGAGGGTGGTGAGGCACTGGCACAGGTTGCCCAGGGAGGTTGTGGCTGCTCCCTCCCTGGAGGTATTCAAGGCCAGGTTGGACAAGACCTTGAGTGATCTGTTCTAGTGGGAGGTGTCCCTGCCTATGTTAGGGGGTTGGAACCAGATAATCTGTGAGGTCTCTTCCAACCTAAACCATTCTATGATTCTATGAAAGATAGTCACCAATGAACAACTTCTTTCAACACACTGGAGCCAATGACACAGATTGACAGTGAAACATTTTTTTTTCAGCCTGCTGTAACATTTCTATGCAAGCCAATTACATTTAAAAGATGGTATCTTCTTTGTGTCAAAAGTGTAAAACAAGAATAAAAACTATGTCGTCTTGTTTCTCATCTTTTTCATACTTCTGTGAATTGAGTGAATTTCAAAGTAATTATAGTAATAAGGGTATTATCATAACATTTTGATAAGTCCTAAATATCCCCTTTGTTTTCCACATATACTACACTTTATAATTCCATGTCATTTAAATATATAAATGACATGAGAAAGCAATCAAGATTTCTTCCCTATATATCTTACAGGCTAATTTTCATACATATGTATTACAACCAAAAGATGTACTCTGCATACTGACAGCAGTTTTACAGCCCAGTATTCTTGTTCATTGTGATAGGTCAACATAATTCAATAATGAGTTTTAAACAGAGATTAATTCTTTATTTCTTTGTATATTTATTTACTTAAATGAATTGTTTATTTAAATGAGAAGGTGTTGCTCGCTCTGGTAAATTTCTCTTTCTTATCAAAAGAATGTGGCAAAATATCTCAATCTGGAAATAAAACACATCAATATTTCATGGAAAATGCATGTATCTTTTCTCCCTTTCTCTTCTTTTTCTACCATTAAATTATATTTATATATCAAGTACCACACTGCACTAAGTTCCATCACAAGAAAAATCATGACAACTAAATCACCTTCCCAGAGAAAGCAGTGGTAATTCAGAAATAAAATATTTTTGTATTTGCAGCTGGGATATGTCACGTATGGATTTAGAGCTGAAAACAAAAACTATTTCCAGCTAAAAATATTTACAGAAAGTTTCATGTTTTCCAATTGTCACTTTTATCATTTACACATCAGCTGAGAAGCATTTGGAACAGCTGAAGAATATGCAGAAACTTGTAGTATTTTCTGGAAGAGAAGTTTCAATTCTGTGAGCTGTTGATAATAAACTTTGTGAATAATGGATGTGGTAGTAATAGTGTGCAAGCTACAGGCAAACATGTCTCTAAAGGAGGAAGATACTCTTCACAGATGTGATTGATCATAAATATAACATGGTTTGTATCAAAAAGTGAAAGAACTAGTCTCCTTAAACCACTGAAATACATTTAGCAACTTACTGAGAGAGTGACAATATAAATTATGCAGGGATTTTTCCCCATATCTTAATATGTCTCAGTGCACCATTTTCATGAAGTCATGTTTTAAAATAAGTTCTTCTTATTCAGCAACAACTGAGGTTGTGAGCTAGATCTCATTTTCAGAAAGGACTAGGCATTCCTCATCAAATGGGGTTATTCTTGGTAAAACAATTTGATAATACTGAATTTCACCAAACATCTAGTGTTTGTGGATGCAGAAATATCCTACCTTTTATATATATCAGCAGAGGAACTACTCACTGAATGCCCTGATAAACATGTTACTTTATTCTAAATTTATGTAGTCGTCGCTACCATCACACACAAAAACCCAATTTCCACAGACAAATTTGAGAAGGGCTCGGTGCAGNATAGTTCCCAACCTGGGACACGAGTGAAGAAGCAGTAGCTCAGATTGCTTCCAGCAGAGGAGGTTCTATAGAGCTCTGTCATGGCTTGTGTGAGTGTCAGAAGCACAAAACCGTGAGAAACCTCAAAACAGTATGGATAAACACTTAGTGAACAGAGCAGACACAAAGGCTGGTTGAAGATGCGGTGGTCTGTGTTCCCATGGCACCAAGGAGGAACAGAGGCTGAAGGCAAAGATTGCATAGCTCCATTTCCCCCCACAAGACTGTTAACAAGACACCAAGATCAGGAAGTGTTTGTGCAAGTATTAAGAGAACAATGGCTCTACCATAGTCACATACACACTCTGTACAACAGCGGAGGTATAAGATTTACCTTGATTTCATACCTAACTGCAGGGATGAGAGCTTGATGCCAAACAGGGACAGATCAATGAGTTTGCCCTCCTCACCCTTTCCAAAAGGGACGCATTTTGGTAAGATATGCAACCAATCTCTTTCAAAACTGTAAATAATGTGGGAGTTTTACTGTAAAGAATCATGGACACCAGCACAATTTAAAGTAGTCTAAGCAGAGTTAGGTGGAGAAGAACAAATTATGGTTCATTTATATGTTGGGCTTTGTCACCTAGAGAAGCCATAAGGCAAGATATCTTCTCCCTGTAGATCTAATCTTATTATTTAGAGAAGTGTTTTGTTACCAGTAAGGAGTACAAAGCAGTAGGAAATAAAAGACAAGGCTTGCTTTGGGGCAAACCTGTGTATGATCTTTGCCCAGCACACCACACACACATTGCCCACCTTTCCTTCCCAGAGAGCCAAAAAAAAAAAAAACCCACCAAACATATATATATATATAGTATATATATTTGTACATATCCAACAAATAAACAGGACAGATGCTTTGCTAACATAAGTAGTACCCTCATTACTGCCCTTAAGAACAGGTAGGAAAGGCAGGCAAGAAAGTGGAAATTATTAATCTTTTTTGCAGAGAGCAGTCACTGCTTATATGATTTAGAAATTTTTATCCACTCTCCCTATCTTCCAGAAAGACATGATTAATTTATAGTCATTTTAACCTGCAAATTACACTTGTACAGTTGCAGGACTGACAATCAACTTCCCTGCTAGCAGTGGGGTGTAAAAGCCTAAGTACTGCAGCATTCACGTGGAAACATTGAAAAAATACAATTGATGGGACCTCCTACCTTGTTAAGTGCAGTGGCGCTAGCTGTAACTACATGCAGGCATGAGGGATACACACATTTCCTTAGCTGAATCAACAGCAAACAACATAAATTAAACAGTACATGTTTAAAATCCTGCCTAAGAATAGTTAACATGAATACCTAATGTCATGGTTTGAGGGGCTCTAGGTTATCCCAGATTCTCCTAAATAAACTAAAGACCAAGATCCATCCCAGGGGATGAACTGGTTGCCCCTAGATAACATATTTTTGTTATTCAATCCCATAAATCCTACAAACACTTTAAAAGTAAGCAGCAAGGTCAATTAATTCTCTTTTCTCCCTCTTCCTTTCAACTCTCTGGAGGGATCCTTATCTGGCAACTGTGTAGAAGTACCCTGTAGGCCACAGCCTTCAAGGCCATGGCCGCAGTGAATCCAGCCTGCTAGGGGCTTAATTGGAAGACAGTGGGGGGGTGGAAGAAAATGAGCACTGGGGTTTTGGTGGTTTAAGTTTGCTTGGGGGGAAGGTTTTGGGGGAATTTTCTTGTATCCTGTATCTGTATTAAGTGTTAAGAATTCATGTGTGCCATATCTTTTCCTGTACGTTTTTAAATACAAACTTTCTATATTCTTCTTCAGTTCATCAGGAGTGTTATTATTTTTCTAAGGAAAAAGGGCAGTAAAAGAGTAAAGTAAAATAATCTCAATCTGCCGTGCTCTTACACCAAAAAACTCTGTTTTAACAGACTGTGGTGGTGTGTATACATGCACAAACTGGCTGGCATACAATTTCATCTCATGTTTCAGACCGCAGTAAAAGTGGGACATGATACACACAGTTTCTGCCAGAACCACTGTAAATGACAAAGGTTAATGATAGATCTGTGGGAAGGAAAAAAAAAGGGGGGGGGGGACGGGACACTAGAAGCAGTAGATGTGTGTGTATATTTATGTAGTAATTCAAGCAGCCATAGATGACAAAGTCTCCTTCGCTGAAAAACCATTTGAATAAAGTGAGCCAAACTTAACCGTGCTGTAATACTAGGAAGTATTTTCACTAGCTAGAATATTCAGTAAACAAACCTACCTATGTCAAAAACCTCTCCAGCTATCACATACGCGCTTGGGGCTCAATGGACAACACTGCATGATGAACTGGAATTGCATTCTGAGGGCTGAGAGAACCTTATGCAAAGGCTTTTTACTGAGCTTTACTGAGCCAGGCATTTCCTGTGATTTCCCTGGGTTAAACAAGTATCATTAAAGTATTTGAGTTGACAAATATCTTTTTTTTTTTTTTTTTTTGAGTGCATATTCATCACAAGACTTGTCTTTGATCAGGAACTGCAGTCTTGTGTGGTTAGGAGACCCTGTAGTTATGCTGTTGTCACAATTACCAGAAGATCTGTGAACCAGTCATTCTCATGGCATTGGGTCTTTACCATTAAATATATCCACTCTTACTCTGGTCTTTCTATTTCGTGTACAGGTTGGTCTTTCTTCCAGCGTGCTTGGGATGGTGAACACCAGTCACTCCCAGGGGAATGGTTTCAGGTCAGGTTTTGCTCAATAGGAAATAAAAGAGGCAGTGTAAATCAGCTTGTTTAATATTCCCACCTTGCAAAAGGTCTCTGCAACCAGTCCTCTTTATGTCACTTATGCCAAAGCAGGCCCTTCCTCTTTGTACCTTTACCAGCTTTATTTGTGGAGGTCAACAAGTATGATACTTCCTTATATGCCGTTTTTATGGAAAAGGGTCAGCTCTCTCCTCAGCTGCTAAAGTGTCTTACTTGAGCAGTTTAGCTTAGTTTAGCAGTTTAGTCAGTTTTACTACAAATGCACCAGGCATACAGTTGTGCTCCCACAGAAGGAAGAGCCTAGTGAATGCGTAGGGGCAGGCAGGCAAGAGAAGGATTCACGCTGCTCTGGTTAGGAGAATATGGACAATACATGGCTTTTTGTTTCTGTTGGTTGTTTTTGTTTGGGGTTTTTTTGGAGGGGAGGGTTGGGGGAGTGTGTTTGATTATTTTGTTTGTTTTTAGGGTTTTTTTTGTGTGTTTTTTGTTTTGTTTTTTAATTTAAACCATTTATAAGCATAGCTCTTTACATACTGCAAGAAAAAGACGTATAAAGCGTAAGTAATCTGACAGAAGGAGAGACTGGAAGATGATAAATTTAAGACCATGGATTTAAAGTGGTGAAGAAATTAAGTAAGTGGTAATCAGTATGTTATCTCCAATTTCAGACACCTGAAAGCTCTCCTCTTTATAAAATAGCATGTTAGTCAGGAGTTCATTATATTTTTTTAGCAGCATAAGAAATATGAGCCTGCCTTACAGAGGTGGGAGCCCTCATTTCTGGGAGCAGTGGATACCCTGGGGGCACTTAGTCATGAGATACTGTACTACAGAACTAAAAATAGGAAGTTGTGTCAAACTAGATTTATAAGAGATTACTTTCTCTGTGTGCAGACAACTTGATTTTGGATTTACATCTGATCTATGCACCAACTGCATGAAAAGTGTTCCATCTTGAATACCTGGGAAGCCATAAAAAAAGTCTAGTGTAATACAGCTCTAGTCATACAAGAGCAACTGTCCCACCGTCACCCTGAGATTAAAAAAAAAACAAACAAAAAAAACAAAACCAAAACAAAAAAAAATTAGAAAAAGGCAGAAAGACATAAACATGGAAGAGAAAGAAGAATAATCTGGAAGAACAAGCAGCAAACATCACAAGTGCCAGCTTCTGATCCACAAGTGCACATAATGCTAGACACTTTAAAAAGCCGTATCAGTTTTAATAGGTCAAAACCAGAACATATTTGCTTTAGTCTTGGTTGTTTTTATCAGCTTTTCTTTGTCTAATAACTTATCTTTTATCACATCTGAACTTGTATTCTATTTTATTTTTTCTCTTAAAGGATCTGCATGTTTCTGGTGTGTCTTTGCTTATCTACCCACTCAAAGTATAGAAAACATGACAGTATGGTATGAGATAAAAGATTTATTGGCCTGTATCATGGATGGCCAAATTACTCCTGAGCAGTGAACTCATGAATTAGTTATGAAAAATCATTACAACAAGTACCGATAAAACCTTTTTATATGAGATTGCCATATATTCTACATATGCAACTTTCTTTGCAGGAAGGAAAAAAACTCTCTGCAAGACACTTTTTACAGAGTCTTAAAAAATTTTATGGGGGCCATTTCTTCTGTTCTTCCAACAGCAAACTAGACTTTAATTACAATAAGCCATACTATACTGTGCTCAGAAGTATAAAAAGTTTATAACATCTCTCAAACTTACTCCTGTACCTTCTACTTTCTCAGAATTCATGACCCATCAAAGCTGGAAGAAAGTGCTGTCTCGCTTTAAAATTGTAGCTTCCCCTTTCCCAAAGATGAACATTTTTTGGTAGAATTCTAGGTGATCATATAGTTAGAAATCCATAGTAAGTGTCTCATTAATCTAGGATCAGATATGGTCTATTCTGAACATTAATCTTTACAGCTGGCTAAAAGGAAGGAAAAAGCCGGAAGGAAAAGGATATGTTCTGGTTAGTATCTGAAGATACTTTAAAAACAAACAAACAAACAAACAAACAACAAACAAAAAAACCCCACCCCAACAACCCAAAACCTCCAAAAAATACCCTTTGAGAAGCACCTTAAAAAAAAAAAAAAAGGCACTAGTCTCTTTTCAATGTTGTCCTATGATAGGACAAGGTGAACACAGAAAGTTCCATCTTAGCATGAAGAAAAGCTTCTTTAAGGGTGACAGAGGACCAGAACAGGCTGCCCAGAGAGATTGTGGAGTCTCCTCCTTTAGAGACATTCAAGACCTACCTGGATGTGTCCCTGGGTGATCTTCTCTGGGTGATCCTGCTTTGGCAGGGGCTTGGACTTGGAATCACAGAATCATAGAATGTCAGGAAGGGACCTCAAAATATCATCTGGTCCAACCCCCCTGCCAGAGCAGGATGACCTAGAGCAGATCACACTGGAACACATCCAGACAGTTCTTGAATATCTCCAGAGAAGGAGACTCCACAACCTCCCTGGGCAGCTGGTTCCAGTGCTCTGTTACCCTCACAGGGAAAAAAATTAATCCTCAGGTTCACAGGAAACCTCCTATGCCTCAACTTCCACTCATTGCACCTTGTCCTGTCATTGGACATCACTGAGAAGAGGCTGGCTCCATCCTCCTGGTAGTCACTCCTTACATATTTATAAACATGAATGAGGTCACCCCTTAGTCTTCTCCTCTCCAAGCTAAAAAGCCTCAGCTCCCTCAACCTCTCCTCATAAGGAAGATGCTCAACTTCCTTAATCCTTTTTGTGGCTCTGCACTGGACTCTCTCAAGCAGTTTCCTGTCCTCATTGAGCTGGGGGGCCCAGAACTGGACACAATAGTCCAGATGAGGCCTCACCAGGGCAGAGTAGAGGGGCAGGAGAACCTCCCTCAACCTACTAACCACATCCATTCTAATACACCCCAGAATGGCATTGGTCTTCCTGGCCACAAGAGCAGACTGCTGGCTCATGACCAACCTTCCATCCACCAGGACTTCCAAGTCCTTCTCCCCTTCAGTGCTCTCCAGCAGGTCAGTCCCCAGACTTGACCTCCAGAGGTCCCTTCCAACCCCTAACATTCTATGATTCTGTAATTTTATGTAAACCTCAAGAAGCTGAATCAGGAGTGTTAATGAGGAAGCTATTGGTCCCTGTTGAATTTTAATTTAGCCCACAACTACAGGACAATGGGGGAAAGAGGTTAAAGAGGATGAGTGTGGACACTTATTTTATTTTTATAACTAAAAAAATTACAGAACAGTTCACTTTGATTTATCAAACTTGTAATATTGATGATGTTTCTTGATAAAAAGGATTTGTCCAGGGTTAAACTCCTGCAGGTATTTTTTTCCTCCCTAAAACATCAAAGGCTCGAACACCTAGGAGCTGGTAATTTGCACTATTTTCAGGGGACGTTGGGTGCCATTCCTTTGTCTAAATATATATTTCTGCATCTGAATGGGTTCTACATACCTCTATTTCTTGCTGAAGAAAAGAACTTAACCAGTGCCCAAAGCAGACTAGCTTGAAGTAAGCAGTTTGGGCACTGGGAGTGATCTTTTTGATGGCAGCAGAACTTCTCGATAGCTTTCAACTCACCTTTCAGACATTTGCAGGCTGGAAGACCAACCCAGAATCTAATGCTGACTGCTAACTTCTCCACCAGTTTTGCTCATACACAGTCACTTACACACATGTAAAACTAGTCCTCAAACACCTTTTTAACTTGGTAACATTTTCAATTCAGACTCTGCTAGGTCAGTGACACTGCACAGTGCATGCCAGCAGTTAATTTGCCCACAATTTTCTTTCTGTTGAGAGTAGCACTCCGGTCAATGACATGGTTCCTGCTGATGCTGGCTCTGCAGTTTGGACTACATTTTGATGTACCTAACAGATACAGAAAAGTATTTCCTGGGGATTTTATTATTTTTTTTTTTAAAATAGTTGTAAGACTGAAATGTCCTTTGCTCACCTGTGTTGATTTCTGAGGAGATTTGCCACTGTTGTCAAAATACCCACAAATCAAAGAGGTGTAGGCATTGGCACTCCTTGCTGGTTGTAATTCTGTGTCCCCAGAGCAATTCTTTCTCAGAAAGTTTACAGGCACGATTTATTTAAAGCGATCAGTACTTGTGTTTCGTCTTATTACCTTTCAAATCACTGAGATGCTTAACTGGGCTCTTGTGGTCTTACCCACTGATTTTCAAGATATAATATATGCAGCCAGTAGGGGTAAAGAGAGAAATGCCAAACATGCACCACTCTCCTACTGTTCTCCTGACTACTGTAAGGAGTAAAACCTCCATCTTCCTGCCAAACAGCCCAGGGTCCTGCTGTGGAAGGGGCTCCTCTTAAAGCAAGAAGGGGCAAGATGTGACAGGTAATAAAAGAAGAGCACGATGTATCCAACAGCTAAATAAATAAAAGACCTGGTAAAGCACTCCCCTCTGCCCAGGTTGACAATTGGACAGACTGGCCAGGCAGCCAAGATAATTAAGCCCTACAAAACCTGTGCTACTGGCTAAAGAGACAGCTGATAACATCTTCCTTTGATACAGAGCAGAAAATGTTCAGTTCACAGCAGTGGACAGCAGGTACAGTGGGATCTAGTCTGCTGTGAACTAATCTGGCTGTGATCTGTGGCATATCAGCATGGACTGAGCCCTGCTGATCAATCATTTATAGATTTTGATGAATCTTAGTTGACTGTCACTTAAATTCAACATGCATCTTTCACATTAGCAATAGGACTTAGTTCAGGATTAACACAACAGGGTGACACAACATCCAAACCATGAGCACATGAAGTAATTTTCATTGTTTTCATAATGGCCATTCCTCCAGACTCTTATGAAACCAGGATCTCTAATTCTGGATGTTTTCTTCCAATCTGTCATCTTTTACCTCATGCTTTCCCTCTTGATCTACATTATCTGTCAGTTAAGTGGCCACACCCCACCTCACATGCAAGTTGCTGCCTGCCTCAACTTACATTTTTAGGAATATATTTTTTTCAGGACTTTCCACTTGAAGTGAAGCAATAGTGACCTGTATAACAAGAGAACAGATCAGAATAGTGTTGGACTGCAAAAGCTGGAAATACCTGGGAAGAAGCTTCCTTCAAGTATCTGTCACAGCAAGCTCTCATCCACAGTTTAGACACTTGCATTTAAACTCCTTGGGAAACAGGGGAAAGGAAAGCAGTATGAACCATGTCAGGGCTTCAGGGTTTTAACAGATGTTATTGCAGGAGGCGCAACAGTTGTTAGTGGGAAGGGAAGAACAGTAGGGAAACAAACAGAAAAGTTTGTGCGTTGTTTGTTTATTTTTTAAGTGCACACTACCAACCTAATATATAAATAAATAAATAAAAACCAAAATCAAAACAAACAAAGAAAAAAAAAACCCAACACTAAACCTGAAAATGCAGGTCCTACAGGAACAAGAAGATGTAGCTTAAAGAATATTTGGACATCATAAATACGAGGCATTATCTCCAAAATCCTGCTGGTATTTGAAATGGTGTCCTGCTATCTAGGTCCTGATTCCAGTCACTTAACACAGAAAAAAAGGAAATGCAAGCAACCACTCTCTAAGGGTAGGGAGAAACCAGGCTTGAACCAGCACTGAGCAGAGGCTAGGCACCACTGTGCTCCTATGGTTCCTGGCAGCAGTGAGGCAGAGCTGACTGCACCAGGCAGAACCTGGGGCAGTCATGAAGCTGTGCTAATGGCTACATAAGTTCAGACCAGCTTCCATTTACCCCTAGGTCTGAGACTCTAAATTACCTGCAGAGGTAATTTAAAGAGATCTTAGCCCAGCTGAATAGGGCTTTTTGTCTCTGTCTAATTTTAATAGCCTCTTCAACAGTCACAATAAAACACAGCTCAGCCAGTAACTCAGGATCTTACTGTAAATGACTAATAAAGCCTCTGAGCATGCTCGGAGCAGGGGCTTGAATCTCGCACCTTTCCATTATAACTCAAAAGGTACAGTAACTGTCCTGGCCATATGACACATTTAAGTTCCCAAGGCTGAACCTATGTTATTTAACTAGGGTTGAGTAGGATGAGAAAATGAAAGAACATGCAATTTTCTCCTTTTCTGTGCTTTGTACTGCAGCCCCATCCACTTCCTGCTGCTAGTTGTGTTCCAGTTCAGATGTGGAAAGGCAAAGAGAGTTGTCCTGCCTGCAGTGTAGTTTAAAAATGCCCAGTCATACCTAACAAACTTTAGGAAGTAATCAAGACACCGAATCTGGAGCACTAAGTTCAAAGTTCTGCACCACAGACATTTGTACTACATTTCCATCTTCAAACACTATTGCCTGCTTTTCCCTTATGGCTTTGCTGGCCCTGATCTGAAGCAGTCATCAAGACAGAAAATAAGTTGGGGAACACAGAGAATGTTATCATTTTAGTTATGCCATTGTTATTTATACCACAGTGACCCTAAATCTGAATGTAAATGTGGCTGTAAACATTGACCATATTTATGCCAATTATTCTGCCTGACTCACTGATTTTAAAATAATTATTTATAGCTCTAACACTTCCCTAAACTTTTCTAAAAGCTAATGAAGTCCTGCCTGTCTATCAACAGGGGCAGACGCTGATTCACTTGTCAGGGCAAGCTACTGAGATACAAAAACTTAAGTAACAAAAAATAAGAGATCTAATGAGAAAGGAGAACCACCTTCTTGTCATTAAGGAAATACACTGAAAAGATCTCAGCCAGATTAATCTGAGCCATTTTGTGGTCAGTCCTAAGCAATGGCAGCATTTTAAGACAGTCCTCCTTCAGAGATCCCCAAAACCTTTGCCAAAGCTTAAGCAACTCTGGCAAATGGAAATCATCCTTACAGGAGACCAAACGTGTGACAAGTCCTGAAAACAACATTCCCTACCTAGGGCAGCAGGTTTAGACCACAGAAAGATTTTTTCCAGCCCCTGGGACAGAGATTGCTGGGTGAGACAGGCATGGTAGGCAGCAGCTCTGCTTGGTATTTCTTGAGACAAGCAACCAGTCTCTGCTTGCAACTGCTCGTAAATCTGGGGCAGTTTGTTTATTCCTCCAAACTGAATGCAAATCTCTGCCTAGAAATCTAGACCCAACACCACTCTAGTCACGCTACCACAGGCAGAGCATACATATGTACATGTGGTGGAAAGCTCAGTCAAATCAAGCATTTGCCTCAAGTTTAGAAAAGTTGTTGAGTTATTCCAGACTAGGTGCATTATTTTCAAAAGACTGTGGAAATCAGATACAGGACTGATGCATCCAAAGCTGCATCTATTTCACCTCCAGCTCTCAAACACCAGCCATGCATTAAAATTTCAGTTCTCATGAGCTCAGCTCAGCACTCAAACCACCCAATTCCAACTATCATCTCTTATTCTTAATGTGCACAAGCAGCGTCCCAGACCATGCAACAGATGGCCAAGAACAGCTGTCCATGAAACACTTTGAGGAACAAGAATGATCACCATAAGGAAAATAAAAATTTCCAGGGACTCTTCCTCATTGCGGAGGTAAGTTACTGCTTGTTCTTCCAGAAACCAAGCATAGCAAACAAGCTCTGCTCCCCACTAGAAACCATTACAAATTTCTTGAATACTGGTCCCATGGTTTTATTGAGTTGCCAGAATGAACAGGCTTTGCAAAGTATGTTCCGGGGAAAAGGCAAGCAAAAAAGAAAACCAAGCCACTACACACACACACACACACCAGAGACGCCTCTCCACCCATCCCCCAAATCGCAATCCTTTTTGCCACTCAGAATATAGTTTAAATTAAAAATAATTTTCTTGTCTAGCATAAGGTGCAATATAATGCTTAAAAGATGTGCCTGAAACATCACCCTGAAGAAAATTTTCACTGACTTCCTTAGCAGAAATATCTGTTCCCAAACACTGTATCAACCAAAGTAGACATTTTAAAAAGCTTAAATTTAAAGCACAACTATTGATTTTTAATAACCTTCCCAGAAGACAAAAGCGGACAACAAAAAGGTAAAATATGTCTTTGATAGAAGTACTGCACTTTTTTTTTTTTTGTTTAGGATTATATTTCTATATGTCTTGTGCTGGTTTGAGCTAATTGGAATATTTTAATAGAGAAAATTATATTATAGGCTGTGAAAAGGAAACAATGGTGATATCTACTTCACTCATAGGCTTGCTGAGATGTTTAAGAAAAATAACTCAAAACATAGATAACAGTGTCTCAGGCTGGCAGTTGGTCTCTGGGGCACAGCATCTCGGTCTAGCAGCTTCTGGCTTCCTTCTCTCTGCTGAGTAATCTCACTAACCACTTTTCTTCTAATCCCCCCCCGGCCAATCCTAAAAAAACTCACCTTGTGCGTAAGGCAAACCTTGGGGTAAGGTGTAGGGGTGGGGAGAAGGTGGAAGGGTGGTTGGAAGCTGTCTGGGCTGCATGCACACACTGCAGGCTCATGTTGAGCTTGTCATCAACCCAGACCCCAAGGTCCTTCTCCTCAGGGCTGCTCTCCAACCATTCCTCACCCAGCCTGTATTTGTGCTTGGGATTGATTATGTGCTAATGTCTGTGACTACCCACTGTACTGCAGCTCTGCCAGTGATTCCTACAAGGCTGTTGCATTATTCCTTTTAAGAGAATACTTTTGTGCTGAGTCCTTTCTTAGAGATTCTTGACTATATGGATTCTACATTGTACTAACTTGTAACTGAAATCCACAAGAAAGTATCCATAATTTACCAAAGTCCAAAATCACCTTCATTTTTAACTGTTGTAGTCTTCTGTAACTAAAGTCCTTGAAATTCACTGGACATGTAGTGTATCTGATCTCTGTAGCAGCAAATATTTTCTCATCATGACATTAATCTCATGCAATCACAAGAAAGAAATGAATCTGAACTCACTTGAGGACCAAGTCAGGGACCTGCAAGATGAGCAAGTAGCACAGCAGCATGTTTTCCAATGTATTCTAGCTACAGATCACCTATAGAGCTAAAATGAGCAACCTGAAGCCTGTCTCTTTCCATGACTCTGAATTTCCCCATGACTTCTTTCAAATACTTGCCTCATTGCAGCAACTATTATTTTTTGTGCTTTTCACAATAACTGAGAAAATTATTGACATTCTTTCCCTACGTGGAAACTGCAAAAGTGGGAATTACTAATTTCTTTACACATTGTTCTGCTTAGCATATTTCTCCTTTCACTTCTCATTCCCAGCTTACTCCATTGACTGTTGAGCATTGTCACAGCTACATATAACATTACAGTTAGTTTCAAATGAACTTTCTGAGCATCTGGAAAGAGTAAGTGCTTTGAGCAATCTGTGTATTTATCATGGCCCTGAATTGGCTTAAAATGTGAAACAGATAGGATTACATCTTTTGTTGAGCTTTGCAAAACAAAAGCAAAAAAACAAAACAAAACCAAAAAAAGGCTAAAACAATTAACTCTCACATATACACAACTTAAAGTGAGGTAGACTATAACAAAGAGAAATAAAAAAAACACAGAAAGTTGACCAGCTCTCCTCTCACTTGCTTTGTCATTTTAGGCAGATTCATTACATGGTTTTATTTGTTCAATAACTTTCTCAACCACTAGACACAGTGCAGTACACTTTGGACTCCAATAAAGTCCTGCTATTACCTCTGAAACCTGTGTCCTTGGTGTTTTTTTTCATCCTCCTTGCAACAATCTGCGGGAAAAGATAGGCCACTCAGCATCTTCTGTCCTTGTGGTCTTTAATTTCTTTTCCCCCTATACAGGTCCTGCAGGCACCCAGACACCCTGGGTTAAAGGCAGTCCCCCATGCCCCAGCCCACCTGTCACTTCTGTAAGGCAGCATAGCATAACTTGAGCAAAGCTGGTGATCAAAGCACTGTCACAGCCTTGGTGAGCAAAACATATATCACAAGGAATAACATAGCCTGGGGCTTCTTGTCAAAAGGAGGAGATACAGCCCACAACTTGTTTCAAAACCTTACAAAAATTAAATGCAATCAGGAAATAACAGACTGTTCAAGCAAGAAAGAAATATATCTCCCTTTAGACCTGCACAAGCCACACTGTCTGTGCCTTGCCATATGCACAATAATGAGGAAAAACTTTCCTCCTCTGCTACAAGTGCCCCCCAGCATTATGATGTCTGAGAAACTCTTATCTATTAGCCAACGACATGAGTAACATCCTCCACAAGATGTAGCCTAAGAGGTTGAAAAGCTTGACTGTTGATAATACCTGCCAACATGATGCCTTACTTTTTTTTAAAAATAGNTTTTTGTTTCCTTTGAACCACACCACTTCAACTATTATTACAGTCAGTGGTGCTTTAGTGTTTATTTTGTCTTGGTTTCAGTGAATTCTTTTATGAGCATGTCTTTTGAGCATAGAGTGCATCTTGTCTTAATAAAAGGCTCAACCTTCTTTGATGAACCCTTCTATTCTAGCTTTAACCCTTAATTTACCCTGTTTTCTCTACACTTTTTTAGAGCATCTGAAGAAATATTGTTGTCATTGCTATAATTTTGTTTAGATTTGAGGTACTTTTACACAGATCAAGTAGCTGCTGTCATGTTTTTTTCCTCATTTTTCCTAACTTCACACCCTGACATGCTTACACCATCAGTCCAAAAGCTCTTATAGTCATCTTAATTTTTATTAACTCCAGTAATAACACTTATTCAAAACACCATTAAAACCTCAGCCTCCTCCATAATTTTCAAAGCTGATGAAATATTTACAAGTTGAAAGTCACACACACTCCACAACAGCATAATGGGGAAAAAAAAATAAATAAAAAGGAGGGAGAGGAAAGAAAAAAGGGGAGGACCTGAGCAGGAGATTTACAAAAGCAATGTCTTCTGATCCCTTTCCTCAGATATTGTTGGATCCTTGCTTCTGCCCATCCACAACTAGGGATGGTTGGAGTGCAAATGAGTTAGCACATGAGCTATTTTTAATAATAGGAAATTACTGCAAATTAATTTTATACCCCTTTATGAGAGTTGTACCTTAACAGAAAAGAAAGTGACCAAAATCATCCCATCATNGCAATCACAAGAAAGAAATGAATCTGAACTCACTTGAGGACCAAGTCAGGGACCTGCAAGATGAGCAAGTAGCACAGCAGCATGTTTTCCAATGTATTCTAGCTACAGATCACCTATAGAGCTAAAATGAGCAACCTGAAGCCTGTCTCTTTCCATGACTCTGAATTTCCCCATGACTTCTTTCAAATACTTGCCTCATTGCAGCAACTATTATTTTTTGTGCTTTTCACAATAACTGAGAAAATTATTGACATTCTTTCCCTACGTGGAAACTGCAAAAGTGGGAATTACTAATTTCTTTACACATTGTTCTGCTTAGCATATTTCTCCTTTCACTTCTCATTCCCAGCTTACTCCATTGACTGTTGAGCATTGTCACAGCTACATATAACATTACAGTTAGTTTCAAATGAACTTTCTGAGCATCTGGAAAGAGTAAGTGCTTTGAGCAATCTGTGTATTTATCATGGCCCTGAATTGGCTTAAAATGTGAAACAGATAGGATTACATCTTTTGTTGAGCTTTGCAAAACAAAAGCAAAAAAACAAAACAAAACCAAAAAAAGGCTAAAACAATTAACTCTCACATATACACAACTTAAAGTGAGGTAGACTATAACAAAGAGAAATAAAAAAAACACAGAAAGTTGACCAGCTCTCCTCTCACTTGCTTTGTCATTTTAGGCAGATTCATTACATGGTTTTATTTGTTCAATAACTTTCTCAACCACTAGACACAGTGCAGTACACTTTGGACTCCAATAAAGTCCTGCTATTACCTCTGAAACCTGTGTCCTTGGTGTTTTTTTTCATCCTCCTTGCAACAATCTGCGGGAAAAGATAGGCCACTCAGCATCTTCTGTCCTTGTGGTCTTTAATTTCTTTTCCCCCTATACAGGTCCTGCAGGCACCCAGACACCCTGGGTTAAAGGCAGTCCCCCATGCCCCAGCCCACCTGTCACTTCTGTAAGGCAGCATAGCATAACTTGAGCAAAGCTGGTGATCAAAGCACTGTCACAGCCTTGGTGAGCAAAACATATATCACAAGGAATAACATAGCCTGGGGCTTCTTGTCAAAAGGAGGAGATACAGCCCACAACTTGTTTCAAAACCTTACAAAAATTAAATGCAATCAGGAAATAACAGACTGTTCAAGCAAGAAAGAAATATATCTCCCTTTAGACCTGCACAAGCCACACTGTCTGTGCCTTGCCATATGCACAATAATGAGGAAAAACTTTCCTCCTCTGCTACAAGTGCCCCCCAGCATTATGATGTCTGAGAAACTCTTATCTATTAGCCAACGACATGAGTAACATCCTCCACAAGATGTAGCCTAAGAGGTTGAAAAGCTTGACTGTTGATAATACCTGCCAACATGATGCCTTACTTTTTTTTAAAAATAGATAAAGGAACACAAAAGTTCCTTCCAGCACAGCAACAGCTGGAGACATTTAAAGCAGTGAGGAAGGGAAGGCTCTCAAGGCAAATATTTATTTCTTTGCACAGATCCTGAACGAGTGGGAACTCTGATTGATCCTAACCCAGTCAATGCAACCAGTACTGGATCACATCCAACACAACCTGTTTCCTAGGTCAGTTGGTGGGCTCTCCACATCGCTTGAAATCAGCAAATTCTATCTACCCTGTGATGAAACTCCTCAGCTCTTATTCTCCCAGGAACATTCCTATTTATCCTTTAGAGTATTCATAAGATACTGAACTATGTCAGTGCTGCATGCAGTCCATGCAAAGGGACTCTGCTTTGCTCTGGCATGGCTGCCCATCCACATGCCAGTTGGTGCTGGCATGTCATCTCACCAGGAGCAGAGCCAGAGCTCTTCCACCTCACTGCATTGCTCTGTGCCAATTACAATGTGCAATTGTTGTAAAGTCTAACAAATGTAATCTTCCTTATTTTGCCNTACCCTGTTTTCTCTACACTTTTTTAGAGCATCTGAAGAAATATTGTTGTCATTGCTATAATTTTGTTTAGATTTGAGGTACTTTTACACAGATCAAGTAGCTGCTGTCATGTTTTTTTCCTCATTTTTCCTAACTTCACACCCTGACATGCTTACACCATCAGTCCAAAAGCTCTTATAGTCATCTTAATTTTTATTAACTCCAGTAATAACACTTATTCAAAACACCATTAAAACCTCAGCCTCCTCCATAATTTTCAAAGCTGATGAAATATTTACAAGTTGAAAGTCACACACACTCCACAACAGCATAATGGGGAAAAAAAAATAAATAAAAAGGAGGGAGAGGAAAGAAAAAAGGGGAGGACCTGAGCAGGAGATTTACAAAAGCAATGTCTTCTGATCCCTTTCCTCAGATATTGTTGGATCCTTGCTTCTGCCCATCCACAACTAGGGATGGTTGGAGTGCAAATGAGTTAGCACATGAGCTATTTTTAATAATAGGAAATTACTGCAAATTAATTTTATACCCCTTTATGAGAGTTGTACCTTAACAGAAAAGAAAGTGACCAAAATCATCCCATCATATATCACACCCATAGTGCTATAGTGTAGGTCAAAGTCTGAGTTGGAGGCAATGTCCTGCACCTGTCGTTTCAAAACTTGGTACCTAAATTTCCTGTGTAGCCAGTGAAGGTGTGTAGTTACCTCAGACTATTCAGGGCACCACAGTTCAACAGTGACAAAACCCACATATTTTCTGATCCCATCCAAAAGGCATCAGAGAGTGGTAAGGTTGGAAGAGACCTCAGAGATCATCTAGTTCAAACCCCTTGCCATAAGCAGGGACACCTTCAACTAGAACAGGTCACCCAAGGCCTCGTCCAACCTGGCCTTGAAAACCTTCAGGGAGGGAGCATCCACAACCTCCCTGGGCAATCTGTTCCAGTGTCTCACCAAGTAGTTGTCTCACCAAGTCAGAGTCTCACCATCATGTCAGTGTCTTCCCTTCAAAATGCCCTCAAGAATATGTTCTTCACATATATGACATGTTACTGGAAAGCAGAAATAGAATATAGCTCTTATTTCTAATGCAACTCATCCTACCATGAGTAAATTCATCAGGGAAATAAGATTACATCCTTTATTAAAACAATCCATTTCCCAGATACAATATCTAGGTTATAATTTATTATTTACTTTAGAATTCTCCCATATCATTCTATGATGGAGCAAGTCTTCCTTTACAATATCATTATCAGATAAAACGCTGTTAACCTCAGGTCAGAGATGGGAGGAAGGGAAGGAGGAACAAACACTTTTCTCACAGACCGCAGCACGAGAACTAGCCTCCTTGTGCTTTTGGCACTGCTTGGCACCGTTATCCACTCCGTTTGCTTTACACGTGCAGCTCTGCAAAGAGCCCATTCAAATCAAGGGCTGTTCTAAGCTCTCCTTTGACAACTCTCAAAGCTGAAATAATCTATCTAGAGAGCAGGTCTTGATGTCCTGTTGAAGACATTCAGTTCCTATCCAGTCCTATCCTGTAACAGGAAGGAAAGGACGATTTAGCTCCCAGACTCATTTGTTATTCATAGCTCTCTAAAGGGACTCCAGCAGAAAAAAAAAGAAAAAAAAAAAAAATCTACATCAGGTGAGACAACGGCTATTGTTATGAGAAGAAGACCCATGTGAGACCAGGGGTTCATTTCACACAGTGCTCGATCTGGTGATTATAGCTGTAGTAGAGGCTGAATTCACACTGAAGAGCCTAGAAGTTAATTCAGCTCTGGGGCCTTTTAAAGAGGAGGAAAAATCTGAAACCAGAAGAGCCTGAAATTATTTTTCTAAATATATCTGGGAGCTGTGCAGAGAATTATAATTCCCAGAGAGTTGGGAAGTTTCAGCATTTTGCATTATTCCAGTTTGGAAGTGTTGGAAACAATCATGATCCAGGAGCCCACAGGCCCCAAAGATTTTTTTTTCAGAGTTTCTGAACTTTTGTCTCTCCCTTGACCCAGCAACAAGGTGAGAGGACCCAGACAGACACCTAACTGGGAAGTCTTGGAGTTGATGCCTCTGTGGAGTTCTCTCTGTTATTTTTGGCTTTCACACAGCAAAGCAAACTGGCAAGAGGCTAGAGAGGACTGTCAGCCTCTCATCAATCAAAATAATCTCCCTGGGAAAATGACATCCCACTGAATCTGCATGCACGGGCATAGTCCTATCACTCAGGGGAATTTTGGACTAGGTCTAATGACACCCAGACATGGAAAACACTGACCCACTGTCACTGACCTCTGAAGAGGCTGTTACCCTCTGGAGTGCCGCTTCAGAAAGTAAACGTTTCCCAGTCCCTGCATAGACATTCAGAAACTGTCCTTCAAGTCCCAATACTTCTGCCTGTTTTAGATTTCTGTCCAATAAAAGTATTCTTTAGACATAGAAATGGAAGTTTGAACACAAAGGAAAATTTCTGAATCACTAATTATCTTACAAGGTGAGAGGTGAAGGACCTCTGAAGCACCTCAACTGGAGTCTCATCTCTGTGCCAGAGAAAGACCACTTTGAAGTAGTGTCTTGCTCACTAAAAAAGTCACTGACCACCAGTGCCACAAGCATCTTTAAAATTCCAGGTTGTTCTTGACAAAACCTCTGACACTACCATCAAATGCAAAGCATCAAAGCTTTGCCAGTAAATTACAACCATTTGTCACTGCTCTCCTTATGATCAGCACATCAACCAAACCAGCAAGCATTTTGCTTTTGTTCTTCCCTAACAAACAGGAGTTGCAAGAGAAAGTAAAAGTGAGGGATAATCAATTTAAGAAAAGCAGAAATAACCAAGAAACATAAAGTTTGTTTTCCTTGTCCAAAGAGCAAGTGCAAGGCTCAAAGACCTCCTAAGACAGGACGGAGACAGGGAAGGGTAACACTAAGCTCAGATCCTGTTCTCAGGTACAGGTGAGGCACCCATGGTAAGCTCGATCTGATTTTTTTTTAAGCCTGGGCATTGAGACTAAAGTACAGAATTGGTAACAACCTCTGGTGGACATCAGGCAACTTTACACCAACAGGAAACAATCCAGTTAGTGTCCATTTGCATTTAATTCACCATCAGCTGCCATACTTCCAAGAACTTTTAAGAAGGGTCAGCTGAAGGCAGATGAAACAGTGACTAGAGCCTCCTTCTCTAGATTTACTATGAGATGTTTTACTCTTGTGAAAGCCACTATAAAGTCTCTCTTCAATATACATTGCCTTTGTTCGTTTTCCCTCCAAAATTAGCATATGCCAAGTGACCAAAGGCTATTAGAGAAAATTAACTTTGGAGTAATTTAGCTAAGGATTTGCCAAAGCCCATAGGTATTTATTACTCTTACAAGCAAAAAGGTATAAGGTTGACTTTTCCAAAAGCCATTTCAAAAGGAAAGTAAATGACCATTTCTTGAAACAGAAACAAGACATATTTAAGAACCTTTAGTTCAAATCTGGGCAGAAAGATTTCATCATAAAGCCACATGAAACCACATGAAGTGTGAAGAATTACTCTGTGTCTCCTTCAGGATTAATACTTGAGACCATATGCAGTGCTTCCTCAAAGGGTGATGCTACTCTACCCATACCTTGCAAGTGCAGAGATGGTCACTGTCAAGAGGCAAACGAGGGTTTATCAAGTGGCTTTAATACCTGTGCTCCTAAAGATAAANCCAAACCATCACACTCTAGAAGAATTAGGGTAGTGTTCTTTATTGAAGAGAGAACCAAGGTCTAACACACAAGTCTATAAAAATTTCAGTATAAGTGAAGTTTGCTACTCAGACTCAAATCTGCAGAGGACTTCAAGTACTGAATTTTCCCTTCCTTTTTTTTTCAGTTTACTATAGCCAAAATGCTGTCTGTGAAGTGCTGAAATAGTGCATCAGCAATGGACAAAGCTGTCAACATGAAAGAAAAAAAAAAAAACCTGTGATGGAAGGAAACTTAGCTAAAGCCAAACATCATTAGTAACTGAATAGCAAAAGAAAGATAACAGATGCCTTATCCTCAGCCTCAAACCCAAGCAATGTCTCTATATTCAATAAACTTTTATTTCTCAATCAAGAATTTCTGAGCTTCTGCACACAAGAGTAAGATATGTTTTAAAAAAAATTTTAAAAAATATAAACAACAAAACCTACAACAAACATGCAAAAATAACCACAAAAAAAAAAGAAGAAAACAAAAAACCAAAACAAAACCCAAGACAAATATAAAACACACTACTTTTCCTTTATTTTTTTTCAACTCTATGTTGATCACTTATCTCCATTCTGGAAGTCAAGAAAGGCCAAACTCACCTTTAAGAGAAAGGATAACAAACCTAAAGAGTATAATTCAAAATCTGTCCTCAAAAATGAAAGCATATTTAATGGTCAAACTCATTTAACAAGTTAAAGAGCACAGGCATCAATAATTCTACTATCTTTATTTAGCAAACAAGCGTAAAATAAATGAAGGATTTTTTGGTAATAAAATTAATTATTTGTCTCAATGTTAGTGTTAGGTCTTCATATGAAGGTGGACATATAATGTATGTGAAAGACCTCCTTTATTCTACTACAATAGCTGCCTGTTTTAGGAATTGTTGCTGCCATGTATAATGTCTACTTTACAAAGAACCCTGGTTGGGAAAAAAAAAAAAAAAAAGCTAGAAAATTAAGAAAAGGAGAATAAAAGAGAGAAGCAGTAATAGCCAGACAGATTGAATTGATAGCAAGCAGCCCTGTGGAAAAGGACTTGGGAGTTCTGATTGATAAGGAGCTGGACACAAGTCAATAGTGTGCACTTGTGGACCTCTGGTACCCTCAACACAAGAAGGACATGAATTTGATGGACAGGGGCCAGAGGAGAACCACAGAAATGATCAGAGGGCTGGAGCACTGCTCCTGTGAGGACAGGCTGAGGGAGTTGGGGTTGTTCAGCCTGAAAAGAAGATTCTGGAGCGATCTAATTGTAGCCTTCGAGTACCTGAGAGGGGCCTACAAGAAGGCTGGAGAGGGACTGTTTACAAATGCCTATTGCAATAGGATGAGGGACGATGGCTTGAAATTAGAAAAGAGCAGATTTAGATTGGAGGAAATTCTTTACCATGAGAGTAGTGGAACACTGGACCAGGTTGACCAGGGAGATAGTTGAGTGCCCATCCTTAAAAAAAAAAAATTAAAAAAAAATTTCAAGGTCAGGCTCAATAAGGTTCTGAGCAACCTGATCTCATAGAGGATGACCCTGCCCACTGCAGGGGAATCAGACTGGATGACATTTGGAAGTCCCTTCCAACCCAAACCACTTGATGACTCTAAAATAGGTGCACAAAAGAATGAAGCATGAAAGAATGTATCTCACTATTCTGAGGAAGTCCAGCAACCCATTTCACTATGTGGTGTTCTCTGTACTGAAATATGTGCATCTCATGGAGACAAAGAAAGTAGATTTGTCATTTTCCTGCCACATACAAAGAATTCTAGAGAAAGGGTTTGCAACCAGCTTGGCCAGTAAGGACTCCTTAATTTTAGAGTCCAGCTGATGATGCCTTTTCTATGAAATAAATTAACTGCACTGCTGTTGTATTTCCAATGATACACCCAGTCACTGCCAGATAAGCCTTGCTACTACAGACTGAAACATTGGCCTGTCTTAGAAGGCAGACAGAAAACTCCCCAATTATGAACTTAAAAGTAGCAAAGAATTATATATATATATATGTTTTGTTGGTGGGTTTTTTTGGTTTTTTTGTTTGTTCAGTGGTTTGGGTTTTTTTGTTTGTTTTTTTTACACACACTTGACAAGAAAATGTGCGAAAGCATGCTGGAATATCTACAAGGAAAAAAAAAATCAAAGAACATGTAAATTACTGTTTTGCACAACAGGAGCATTCACATGACATGGAGTATTCCAAGTATGACTAGTTCAACACACATCTTGTTTCACCGAAATCATGAAAAAATACACTGGGACACCAAACCATAATGCATTATTTCCTACGGAACATTATTTGTTGTGAAAGCTTTTGTGAATTTTACAAACATTTCTCCATCAGAAAATGACACTTTGCTAAAGATCAGCTACTCGTAGCCATCTACGAGTTCTCTTTCAAAAAATATCAAAATTGAAAGAGTGGAGTATTTTAATATTGCTAAACACAATTTCATCCGATGAAGGAGAATACCTTTTTCACTGTTGGTTCAGAAGATAGGTTAATTTAGAATTAAAAGAAACACTATAAACTAAAAGCTGTAAATGACCTTGATTTATGTGACTGATGGGTATTTTAGACTCAAGAAAATTTTTAAGCCAGGTTGCTCGTGTTAATTCAAAGACCAGAAAACAAACAAACAAACAAACAAAACAAACAAACAACACACAAACCTTCTCATTTCAATAATTCTTTTTGCATCATGGGATTAATTTTGTCAGTGGGAACGGTTCTATTAAAAAACTGTTCAGAGCCAGGCCAACCTATGAATCTGAAGAGGAATTCTGATGTATAAGCTTTTACATGGCAAACTAGATTCATTTCATCCCATTTCCAATGGAATAATTGGGTTTGCATTTGAGGGGTTTCTTTTGGGCTTTTTGTTGGTTTGTTGTTCCACTTCCCCCAATCCCCTCCCCACTCCCCCAGTTATTTTTTTTTCCCCCCAAGAGTCACTTCCCCTCCTTTATGCTCAGTGTGCATGTCACTTATGAGTAATTCAGGATTAGCTTTCTCTGACTCCAGCAGCTTGTTAGGTGCTGGCATTACAGTTTTCTTTGAATTGCTAATCTGTTGATGCTTAATTAAGACTTGCAAAGACTGTTGCAGTATTCTAATTATTGCAAGTACATGTCCTGTATAAATCCATTTACTGCAGAACAAAAGGACATTTGCTATTCACTTCCCTTGACACTACAACTACAGCAATACGATACTGCTTCCCCATGTTTATTTAAAACTTTCAACTGTTAGAATGGCAAAGGAGAAAGAATTAGAGTGGGTAGCAGATATTGGATATCAGGGTTATCACCTTGCCCCCAGAAAACACAATCTTGGCACTATACATCAAGCTAATGTGTCTGTTATAGGCACCCTGCAAACCACAGCTACACCCAGGATGCTGGAGCACTTTTGTCCTTGCCACATCCCACTCTCCAGCCCCAGCCCAAGAACACTTCCTGGTCCTTGGCTTTGTAGTCTCTGAGATATGCCTGCAAGAGCTCAGTCTGGGCCTTTCACTGCTCTTTAAGTACCATCTCATAGCACATGGTGAGAGAAGGGGCAAGCAGCACCAGGCACTTGAGCTTTCTCAAACAGCTTTGTAGGATTTTGATTACATACATTTATTTTACTTAGCATGGAGGAAAAAAAAAAAAAAAAGTCTCTGCTTGTCTTTGTCCTTTTGTTGGGTTTTGCAGGAACATTTCATTCTGCAGTATGTGACTTTGGCCTGGTTATTTTTCAGAGCAAGAATAAATCAGTCCTTTCTGAACCTTTGCAAGTTTGGATCTCTAGCAGCTCAGATTCACGTTACTCATCTCCATCACACAAATCTGCAATACATAGTCAGTGCTTTGCACAGACATTTGGTTCATGTACATTTCCCAGGAGATATAGCTTCAAGGAGCAAAGTTTTCTTTCTATTCTGTGACATTATTAAACGTTTAATTTAGCAATTTCTAGTAAAACTTAATGCTCCAAATCTAATATTTTCCAAAGACTCTGGTTTTCCTGCACATACTGCTGAAAGATGCATATTCTCAATTAATGGTATGAGATTTGGTTTCAGCTCATGGGCTTGTAACCATCTCCTTCATATCTTTTGCAGTCTTTTCTAATCTGGTAGGATTCAGATGGCTTCATACTGGTTTTGCTTCCTCCTCCACCCAGATCTTACACTTTATTCTCAGTAGAGTAAGTAATAAGGCAGCCACAGAGTGTAGATGGGACAGTAAGCATTATTCCATTATTTGAAGGGGGTCTACAAGAAATCTGGGGAGGGACTACTTACAAAGCCAGGTAACACTAGGAAGAAGCAATGGCTTTAAATTAGAAAACAATAGGTTCAGACTGAACATTAGGAAGTTTTTTATCTATGAGGGTAGTGGAATACGAGAACAGGTTGCCAAGGCAGTGGTGGAGGCCCCATCCCTGGAGACATTTAAGGTCAGGTTTGATGTAGCACTAAACAACCTGATCTGCTTGCTGCAGCAGGGGTTGGACTAGATGACCTGTTGAGCTTCCTTCCAACCCAGTGTGTTCTGTGATTGTATAGTTTGCATTACCTATTTCAGATCACGACTGTCAGAACACTTCTGTGGTTCTCTCAACTCCAAGCTGGGTTTAAAAAAAGAAACATCTCAAAGAAGTAAACTGAAATTCTGAAGGGAAAAAAAAATGTACGAATTCAGTGCATTCAAAACCTTTGTTTTTATTTCAGCTTCCCAATCACAAATTTACTCATATTTCAAAATGGAAAGCTCTCTTGAGCTTTAAATACTCCCTTTCTGTATGTGTTAGAATTAAAGCCACTACAGCATGAACATCAAAATAAAATGCAGTGCAAAGTGTATGTCTGGTGGCACAAAGAATGGCTAGAAATTACTGTTTGAGAAGATCGTGAGCTGGTATAAGGTTTTGTAGGGCTAATGAAAAAAAAATGTGAAGGTAAGACAAGTTCGTGGAGTATCAAGGCTTTGCATTCACAGCCAGATAAAATTATTACTCACAGCTGTGTACCATGTAAAGAATCAGCCAGGGAAGTGAAGTTGTAGGAGCATGTCCCTTTAAGAGAGCAATGAATTCATATAGTGAAGGGCAGGACAAAAGGTAAATTGTTCCTAATGCTCTAATGCAGACCTGCCAGAGAAAAGAAAATAAACAAAAAGTGTAAAACTCGCTTCCTTTAATGTAACTCCATCCCCCCACTCCTCACCACAGAACAAGGGACTCACAGAGAGCACTCTTCCTAAATGTCAAAGCTATTAAAAATACTACATACAGCTAAGTACGAAGAAAGCTGTTAGGTAGGAAGCCACTCTACATATCTAATGACCCTTGTCTTATTTCTCTTCTCTCATTTACAGTGTTTTCAACCATGCTGCTGCGAAGAAGAAGAAGGGGGGGGGAGACAACAAGCCACAACGTGAAAGTCCTATCACACAATGAATATTGATTCCTTTCTGATTTTCATAGAAATTTGTCAGAGTACTGTCAGTGCAAGATTGATTTCTCTGCTTCTGGGAATGGGGGAATAGTAGGTTATCAATATAATTGCTATCGTCAGTGCATTTTCACAATCATTTCTGACATTCTGCTCCAGTGGCAAATTAGTGCAATGTTGACTATTTCCTCACCTGAATCAGCTACCAAAGCAGCAGGATTTTTTTTTCATACCACTCTCTCCGGAAAAGATGACACACACCTACCCCAGCCTCAAAGCACCATCTTTTTGTTATTGCTGAGCACTGCCAGAGAGTTAACCAAGCCTAAATAAGCATATAGCTTTCTGATGCTTCTATTTCAGCAGGTGGTTTTTTTTCCAGATAGCAATTCAGTGTGCATGCAAATTATACTTTTGCTATGCCTCCTGTGAGAGAGGAGGGAAATCAGTGAGCTTGACAACTTACGTTGCATTGATGCACCTCCCAAATGAGTAACACAGCAGCAGATTCAGACAGCTGCTGATTGTGCCCATCAACTAAGCACCTATAGCAACCAAAGCTAGGAGGTTCTGCACAGCTCCGGCCTCACAGGAGATTTCAGATGCTCATCACATTTCTGCATCAACCTACCAAAATGTGCTTAATCTCTTAACAACTAACACCACTATACAGAGAGAAGCTGGTTACACTGCAACCCTCCTGCCTCCTCCAAGCTTGATGACTAACCACATGCAGTCATCTCAGCCACCTTGTTTCTCCGGCTTTAATTCCATTGCAACTTGTAAATAAACTCTCCTCTCCCATGGGGCTGTAGATAACAAATAAAAGGATCTGCAGCTCACGGAACAGATCAGCTATGGGGCTTGACTTACAGCTTGTTCACAAAGGATCTTCCCTTGTTGCCTTCCCATAAATGGAACACGTAGATTTTGGATATCCTATTATGAGAGGATCATGCTGGAAGTATGAAAGCACTCACCCACGCATGAACTAAATTCAAAGCAGCTCCCTAAGCTTAAACTTGTTTTATTTATGACCTTTTTGCCAACTCCCCATCAAGAGACATTCACACCATAAGGGCTAATTGAAGACCCACTGAAGTCATTGGGCTTTAAAACAAGTCTTTAATTCCAGCCATCAGAGCTTACACATGGCTTCCCTACATACAGTGAGGTGCTTCTGAAACATCACATCACACAGCAGCTAAAGCCTCGGACTCACTTTTGCCAAGCTTTGATTCATTTCTCAAGTGCTAAAGGATTTAGGATCTCTGTTGAAAAGTAATAGCAGGAGCTTTACTTCTGTGATATCCAAGCCTTCACAGTAGCAAGTCTTCTTAAATACAGGAGGTCAGAAAGTTTCCATTAAAGAAAAAGTTGCTGTTCTTTCCTTGTTCAAACGAGATTTATTGAAAATACTACCTGGATGGACAGATAGTACCTCTCAGGACAGCATTCCTAAATGAAGACCAGTGCCTACCCCACTGAAAAGAACCCCCAGAACACATAGCTGATTGGAAACACAGCTAAAACCCAAACTTGCTTGCCAAAAAGCCACCTGCTAGTAACACAGCATTCTTACTTCTGGGATGCTCTAAATTCCTGTGCTGTTTCTAGAGACCTCCCCCAGGCCTCTGAACATTTACATACCTAGTTTTCATTCCAGTGAAGTCAAACAAGTGTTGAAAAGTCTGCATATTTATTTTGGTTCAGTGGAAGTTTGTTTCCAAGACAAGCTCAGCTCTAAACATCTCCCATTTATCTGCCTCCCACAGAGGCTACCAGATGCCACCACCTAGCTCTGTGCTGTTTGCAGTAGCAGGCGCATGCTGCTTCCTGGTGAATAACACATTAGTAATTCATCTGATGATAATGGGACAATAGCAACCTTATTGTGGCTAACAAGAACTCAGTGTCTTCAATAAACTCTTCTCAGTTCCATGAAGCACAAGTTTGCTGCAAATCTGTGATAAGTATACAGGCGGCCTGAGAACTTATATAACAGTCTGCTGTCATCCAGGGACATAGGCTGAGCTGAAGATGGACATAACACTAGGCCACCATTCCAGGATGCACATCACCTCCTAAGATTTACTGCCAACATGGAATCACAAATTATCTACCCCATGTTGACTAAGGAACAGAGAAGGCTATTGAAATGTTAGCAGGGCTGAATAAGCAGCACTCCCAGCGGTGTTTAAGGTTGCAGAGGTCTCTGCTCCCCAGAACTAATTTGCGAGCAGCTACAGCATTACAAGGCTAGACACAAATTCACTTCTGTTGAACTCCTGACCTATCAAACATACACTTACAACGGATAGACATGTATAGCATAAACAAGTCATAGGGATTACCAGGATTACCCAAGCCGCCTATGCTACTGTCAATATCACAGGCAATCACTTTTGCAGAGCAGGAGCAGCACATCGCAAATGTGTAACTCATATACAGTTGATGAGCAAAATGGACTCACTATGAACGTCAAAGCGTCTGGAGGTGCAATGGACCACACCACAATCCAGTGTGAATTCCAAGTGAAGCCATTTAATGTATGATTTCAGGTTACATATATAGGGAAACCCTCTTCCTTGCACACAATCACACAAGTTTCTACTGGCTGCCCCATCTTGTTCACGCACCCAGCACAAAAATTTTCTATCAGTTAATAATTTTGACTAAGCCCAGTGCTTTTACATCTATTTGCTAAACTTTACCTCCTGTTTTTTAGCTTATAGTTCCCTATTTGTATGAGTCAAGGGCAGTTCAATACAATTACTCAGAGCAGCTGCATATAGCTGTTTGGAGGGTTCATAAGATGGTCATTCTCTTCTAAAAACATTCTGACATCGAAGATGCATAGAAAAAAGATTTTGATATCTACTCCTTCCTCCTCCTTGCCAAAAGGAAAATGTTGGATTCAGTGTGCATCTGTGAATAGCATCACAAGGTCAGCCACTGCTAGGCCCAGCTCAGTGGTGCAGCCAAGCTGCTTTCAGCCTGCGAATCTCTTTCAAGTGAAGCCTTGACCTTGCCAAGGTATTCTTGACAGCCCTCTAAAACACTGGAGGTCTGGTCACTTAAGAGACTCACAGAAATCTTTTGCATCTAGTTAGAGCTATCTGCCAAACACTGAGTTGGAAAGCCCTATGTCACTGCTTGGCAATTAACTGCTTTGTGTCTCAAACTATAGGGCAATGTCTTACAGTGAAGATAAAATAGCAGACAAAGCTATCACACCAGAAGTTAGTGTTGAACTAAAAAGCAAGAGAGAAGGGGGAAAGGTGGAGGGGGCATTGAAGAGATGTAGGGGCAGGAGGGTGTCTCTCTTTTTCCAATCTGGAGAATGTGATTGCTTTTGTTCCAATTTATTAGAATATTCACATATAACCTAGTTAAGCATCTCACAGTGTTTGGAAAGGACTTTGAGCACTGCTGTAGCAGGTGACTGTAGTCATTTAGAAAGAGTCTTCTATTTTGAAAACTACAGAGGGTTATCTTCTATAAAAGGACATAAAATAAACACCCTTCTATAGTATACAGATATAGACAATCACCCACACCCACCTACCCTTTATTTAATAAATAATGCCTCATTTATTAATCATAGGATCACAGGAAGTCAGGGGTTGGAAAGGACCCAAAGAGATCATTGAGTCCACCCACACACACACCAGAGCAGGATCATAATATTCTACAGTAGCAAGGTCTGTCTAATGAGGCATTAAAATAAAATTTCTCAAAGTTCTTCTTCTGCTTGCTCTATTTTGTAAATATTTGGTAATCTATCTTGATACGCTCCTGTCCGTCAAGGGCTGCTACCTACTTCATTCTTGTGCTAGAAAAGGCAGTAGCTCTGTGAGCTACATTCCTGGGACACTATAGCATTTCTTCCACAATTATACATGAGAAGAGTTTCACTAATTTTGAAGCTGATATGAAACATGAATAATTAGAAGCAATATACAGTATTTATGGTCAGCATTTAACAGTAGCAAGAAATAACAGTGCTTAACACAGACTATCATACAATCATAGAATGGTAAGGTTGGAAGGGACCTCAAAGATCACCTAGTTCCAACCCCCTGCCATAGGCAGAGACACCTCCCACTAGTACAGGTTACTCAAGGTCTCTGATCTTCCTTTCCTAAACTAAGGATGAATACAAGCATTTCACCAAGGCTTTAGCATTGTAAAATTACAACTTCCGTGGAAGCAGATGACTTCATTTGTGAAATGTACTTCTGTAGTATGTACCTTTTTGGTGCAGTATTTTGAGAATGTTTTCTCCCCACTAATGAATTCAGATTAATTCTTTTTCTTTACCTTGTTAGGAAGTAGAAGTGGCGTCAAATTTGATAACTACCTACCTTCGAGGGTATTTTGAGAGAAAGGCGTTCTGTGAATTCTCTCTGTGGGGTTTGGGGGTACTTTGCAGGAGGGCAGGATTCCCTTAAGAAAAGTATAGAGACAAAGTCCAATCCCAGGGGACAGACGTAGTCACCCCAGGATATTGTATTATTGTTAGTCTATTCTGCTTTCTGGTATCACAGCTTACAAGGTAGTGCCTGGCTGACGTCAGCCCCTTCCCTTCCTGCCTTTCTTCTCTTCGCTTCTCTCGGGGAAGAGTGCGCATCTCTACTTGTCTCATGGTCTATGTGGGAGAGATGGCTTCTGGCTGGCAGGAAGTTTTGAGCTGTGCCATGCAGCCTGCTGAGGTCCTTAGACCTAAGCTGGGGAGGGCAGTTATGGCCTACTCTCAGGCCTGCTGAAGGTGGAAGGGGTGGAGGATTCTAGAAGGTTTTAGTCTGACAGACTTGGCCTAGCTTGTGGATGTACTCATTCTACCTCACTGCATTTTGCGTGTATGCACCTGTATATAGAATCTCCCTTTGAACTTCCAATCAGTGTGCAGTATCTTCATTCTTACTTTTCAGAAGGAGTAAGAGTCATTTCTGCCTTCCAGTCCTGGTAGCTTGTGGCCTCAAACTGGCACAGGTTTGCAGTAGGTTTTCCAAGGTGCTCATTGTTCACATACATTTTGTTTTCTCAGGGAACCTACAAAAAGTTATGGGGTTTTTCCTCATTTGCTTTGGGTTTTTTTGGTTGGTTTTTTTTGGTTTTTTTGTTTGTTTTTTTTTTTTTTTTGGGTTTTTTTGTTTTTTTTTTTTGTTAATTCTGTTTTGGTTTTATTTTTCTATAAAGTTTGTAAAATTATTGTTGCCTTCAGTTGAAGGCGCAGCGACCTGGTTCAGGAACGGTACGACGGCCGACCCTGGCCGCTCGGTCCATCAGCTCACAGACACCAATGTGGTGGATGGCAAATGGCGTTTATTGATAAGCAGCATAGCATTATATAGTCAAAGTTTGCTACGTCAGTTCTGTCTGTTTGCATCATAACTGACCGTTATTGGCCAAAGGCTGTTAGAGGAGGTACCCTATCTTTCCGTACAACACGATATCTTCCGGTCGCCAGGCCCTGACTACCACAAATTATGGCAAGCTTTAAAACTCTTCTAGATCACCAAACCTTTGCCATACTTCACTACTGCAAAACTGCTGCTGAATAACATTATGATTCTGCTCTGAGCACAGCACTAGAACAGTCTACATAGAGAAGTTGTGGAGTTTCATTCTCTGCACACTTTCAAACCCTACCTGGATGGGTTCCTGTGCACCGTGATCTAGTTGAGCCTGCATTATCAGGGAGACTGGAGTAGGTGATTTCCAGAAGTCTCTTCTGACCCCTGCCACTCTATGAGCACCTCATGAATAGCCCAAGGGAATACCTTTGTGGATATACACGACTCTCCTGACACAGCACCCTATTCAAAACTGTTAGATAGCATCATATTCATGGTGCTTTCAGAAGTTTCTTCTAGTAGGTGCTGTCCAGTGCACCAGCCATGCAACTGGTCACATAAAGTCTAATGTTAAGGACTTGTTTCTGACAGGACAACCTACTTTCAATGAATGGGGGCAATGCCCAATGGAAATAACAAAGGACAAAAGATAGAGGCTGGACAAAAAGAGAGAGGGTCACAATGAGGCTTTGAGGATACAAGCCACTTCAGACACCTCCTTTCACCTCCCCCTCCTCCCAGTTGCTGCAGGTAACTGCTCCCTCTGTCACTTCTGCATTCACGTTTAGTTTAGTTGTCCAAACCCCTTCTTTTCTGACAAAAAAAAAAAAACAAATAAATAATGGAAGTTTTTACCAGTGTAATAACAGCAAGCTAGTTGGTCTCACAGCAGGGATGAGGTGATGCCTTCCTTCTCTTTGCTGCCTGCACATCCTGCAGGCAGCGGGACCATCTCCAAGCCTAGGCCACAGGGTACAACCTTCCTTCTGCATGAGCGTTTCCCCTTCTGTTTTCCTTCCCCCACACCTTTTTTTCCCCCCTCAGTGCTGCTCTCACTGGCACATTTGTTCTAAATTCTTGGAGTCCCTCCTTATACCTGCCACCCTCCTTCAAGTTGCTGAAGACTGCAAGCAAGGAGGTGAGTGGGTAAGCTGTCCTGGAAGGGATATGAAGCTGTGACTCAAGAGGCTAATTCACACACAAGCACTGGAAGCTGCACAAATAAGAGAGACTTAAACATCTGCTGGCTTAAAAGCCAGCTACCTGCCCAGGAATAAAGGGGTTGGCAAGGACAGGGGCATAGCACCCCAAGGAGCACTGTGAGGACAGAGGCACACAACAATGGCTAGGCTGGAATAGCATAAGAAACTCTGCGCATATTTTTTTCCCTGCAATACTGTTTGTCTCATTCTCCGCTCCTCTGCCATACTTCAAACACATCAGATGGACAGCTTTGAAATCTCTCTCGAGGACCTTTGGGTTTGACCTGCAAAAATTTAATTTCTTCACCTCAGACTAATGTCTACCTCCCAAAGTTACCATAGCAGCACCTGTGATGGGAGGCTGGGCAGATGGACAGGACCCAGAGAGCCCCACATGTCACCTAGATAGCTATTAACAATGGACTAAAGGCATAATCTCAAAAGCATCTATGTTTCTGTGATCAAACATACAACACAAATCCAGGCAATTCAGTGCATAGAGCATTAGAGGAGTAGGCAAGAGGCAGAGACAAAAATAATTTAACTGGCTTTTCCTTGCTGTAACTTCAAGTAAAACAGATTAAATTTTAGAAAATTGGAACCATTAATACAAATTCCCTTGCACAAGCACAGATGCCACTATAAGGGAGAGGTGGATGGACAGGGAACTTGTCCGAGCACCACAGCCACCTGCCCATGTCACCACAGGGCTGCACAGCTCTAGCAGCAGTGCATGGTGCTTCCCAAAACAGCACTTGGACACGGAGGAACACGTCATGAGGATCTAGGAGAGGTAATACAAAGGTGTCTGCAACAGAGTAAAAGAAGAGTAGAAAGTGGATGGGGAAGTCAGCCAAATCAGCTCTGACTCAGACTTGGTCTCTTGTTCTCCCCTCTACATGAGTTTTTTCTCCAAAAGGCAAGAAGCATACAAGATGATTGCTTAGCTGCTACATCTGAACTTCATGCAGCTCATAATATTCATCTGCCTTCTGTTAGTGGCAATGTAAAAGGTCCTAAATTGACCATACATGCCGCAAGTGGTAACTTCTTCCACACAACCTATTAGCATAATCACTTAAAAACCAAGCTGCATTTGCTAGTTATGTTTGTATATGTCAGCAGCAAACTGAAGGGTAAAAATGAAGCTAAGACTTGCAGCTTCAAGGGACAGGATTTGTGGTTCATAAGTTCTGAGGCCATGGTCAACAATACATCATGCATGATCCTAGAGGAGCACACATTCTTTATCTTTCTTTTTGTTTCCTCAAAAGAACCTGGCATTTCAAACTTCCTTAGGTACAGCCCTTGAGTTCCCTTTTTGGTGACACTAGTATTGTTTCCTCTGGATTCTCAAGTAACTTGCCTTTCAGACATACTAGTTCTGCACAAAAAATAGGGATGATTTACAGTGGAGCACTACTTTAGGGCTGTAGAAAATTAGCCTTCCTTTCCAAGTAAACACAAGTCTCCTGATTATGAGCCAGGGTCATCTCTAATCAGAGAATGAGACCGAACATGTGGAGAGATGCTTGTGGAGAGTCAATACGCCACAGTATTTGAAAATAAGTAAAAAGGTATTTAATTTGCCATCCTCTCTACTTTTCAGTGGGAAGAAGACGGGACCTTTACCCTATGAGAGGTGATAGACACACAATTCCACTGTCCTGTAGCAAGATAGAGTTTCAAACAACTTGTATCAACTGATTACTGTTGTATAGGGATGCAGGTGTGAACATAAAATCATCCAGGCCACAAAGGACCTCTGAGATGAAGTGGGCAAAATGGCTGGACTTGGAAGTCCCCAAGCACCAGATTTATATGACTTTTAAACATGTCCAGGGATGGCCACTCGACCACCTCCATAGCCAGCCTATTCCAGTGCTTGAACACCTTCTGGAGCTCCCATCTATCCAGCACCACTACTGGATCAGGAAAGGTAACTGCTAGTTAATATCACTCCAGCACTTAGACGGGTGAGTGATGTTTTCTTTTTTTGATGAAATCTTTTATTTATGTACAGAGTAACCATATTCTAAATACATTGTGCATGTACACAGCCACATGCCCAGGTAAGAAGATAGACTGTGATGTTTACTTTTGTGGGAGAGGTTTGCCATGAGTTCAGTATGAAACAGCCCCATGTTTGCCATGCACAGGCATTCACTCAGCATGTTTTCTGACACACAAGTGAGACTACACCTGAAGGATTCAATGTGAAAACACAAATGAAGAAAGTATTGGAGAGACAGAGAGGAGATGGGTTGTCATTAATATTTTGGGAAATTTTGAAGAGTGTGGCTCTTTTTGAGCAAAGTAAGATCAGTGTTTGTAAGTGACTCCTACATGTCTCAGGCCTGGGCAGCTTGAAACAAAAGTAGTGCCTTCTCATTTCTGTTTGGTCTTGAGATCCTAACTGCTAAAGCAGAGTCAGTGTGCTTCTGTTAGTAATTGGCAGTCACTGAGCTGAAGCTTAAGCTAGCATGAGGACTGAATTACCACTCAAGTCTTATATAAATTGGAAAAAATAACTAACCTATATTATGACATCAGAACTAAAGGTTAAAAATGGCAACTGCTGCTCTTCAGGTTCAAAAATTAACTGATTCACTGAAAAAGGAATCGGCATTGACTTTCAAATGATCCAGAGAGAGCAAAGACCTCCCACAACTCTATACTAGTACAAGAGTTCTTTTTCTTTTTTTTCTAATACATGCATTTTATTTTAGATGTTGTATAAAATTCAGTGCATAATGAAAATATGTGGAATATTTTGCATTGAGTTCCTTGCTAGTTTTCTAAGGAGTATTTCACAACAGTGGAAAATGAAGTTTCTGCAGTTATATTGATATATCGCTCAATGAATAAAGGAATTGAGGCAAGACAAGTGGATATTTTTTATAGAAAGTGCATCTCAGACATCACTCTCCAAGGAACCTGCTTGAGTAAGGCTAAAAGGAGAACCAATGGACTTCATCTACTTCTACTGTCTGTTCAAATGTATTTGCAGTCACAAGCTATAATCTACCAGAAATAGCCACATTTAAAGAATGCAATTATACGGAACAAAGCTGATGACTCTTTCAAAGCACAGAGATCATTAGAAAATTGTAACCAGTTGCAACCTATTATTTCTTTGCACTAGAGAAATAGATTGATTATGCATTGGCTGATTTTCTGTGACACACAAGTGGAAGTGTGTTTATAAAATTTACTCAAGCCTGCCAGCTCTAACGCTGATGTTCACAGGGCAGGCATAAGGAAGGAAAATGATCTGCCACAGAGATGCCAGGGAGGTCCCAAGAACTCCATTTGCTGTTGCAGCCACCAACATCCAGTGTATATAAATGCAAGTTACAGCATCACTGAAAATAGTATCATAGAACAGTTTGGGTTGGAAGGGACCTCCATCATCTAGTTCTACACCCCTGCAGTGAACAAGGACATCCTCAGAGGGGTTGTAGAGTCTCCTTCTCTGGAGACTTTCAAGACTCGTCTGGATGCCTGCCTGTGTGACCTGCACTAGATTATAGTCCTGCTCTGGCAGTAGGGTTGGACTTGATCTCCAGAGATCACTTCCAACCCCTAACATCCTGTGATTCTCTACTAGAGCAGGTTGCTCAGAGCCATGTTGAGCCTGACCTTGAGGATTTCCAAGGATGGGGCCTCAGCTACCTCCCTGGGCAACCTGATCTAGTGTCCCACCACTGTCTTGGTAAAGAACTTGTTCCTAACATTTGATCTAAATCTACTTTTCTTTAATTTCAAACCATTGTCCCTCACCCTATCACTAAAGGCCTTTGGAAACAGTCTCTCTCCAGCCTTCTTGTAGGCCTTCTTCAGGAACTGGAAGGCTAGTAGTAGGTCTTCCCAGAGCTGGACTGTCAGCTCATGTCCAGTTTCTCATCCACCAGCACTCCCAAGTCCTTTCCTGCAGAACTGCTCTCAATTTTGTCATCCCCCAGCCTGGATTGATATCTAGGATTGCCCTGACCTATATGCAGAACCTTACACTTTGGCTTATTTAACATCTTGAGGTTCTCCTCAGCCCACCTCTCCAGCCTGTTCAGAGGATGGCATCCTATCCTTCAGACTTATCAACCTTAAGATGCACCAGCTTACCCCAGAAAACAGGTTACTGTTCAGGTGGGTTCTGGGTTCACACATTACTTACATATTAAGCTTAAGCCAACCCAAAAATAGAATAGGATGGTTTCAGAGAGAGGTTGAACTTGGTACATAATTTATCTTTTGCCACTGTTTTGCAGAAAAAACAACATAGTAACTACTGAAGGATCTCCCTGCCATTTATTAAGCAGCTGATCCCTCATTGCAAAATTAAACTATTGGAGTTTGCAAAAGGCACTACTCATCTAGTGACTTTCTAGCCCTTTTCCTTTTTAATAATTAACCTGAGATTTTCATTCTACATCCAGCTCACCCAACAGAGGAACTCAAATGGCGTGAACTTATTTCAGAATATTTTTGGTGCAAACAAGAGTGGCATCACTGTGGTAACTTAATACAAGAACAGACAATTTTCCCAGTAGTTTGTACTCAATAGAAATTAGATTCACTCCTCTATCATTATTAGACAGCAGCTCTTCCAGTACTGACCAAATTCACTCAGCTTACCCCTAGACAAACTTTGCATAGGCACCATTCATTTAAAAGATTCTTCACTAAACTTGTAAAACTTTAAAAATATTTAAATATATTTTTACTGTAAAAGATTAAATACAGAAAAAAAAAAAAAAAGAACCACCACCAACCAAAACACACCACACACCACCAAAGCACATCTTCAGAATCTCACATTAAAAATAGACAAAAATCAAAATGTTTCCTTTAAATTCAGATAAAGCTTTGATTACTCCATGCAGCTCAAACTAACAAAGCTACAGGGCTGCATTCATCTCAGAAAGCATTTTGGTGACCCAAACAACCCTCAGGAGCCTCCAGTACTGTCAAGGAGGGTCACAGCCTCTTTAGCTGCTAGAGGAACAGATCTCTCAGACTATCTTGGTCATCACTCAGCCTGCAAAGCAAGCGCTGCTTATCTCTGGTACAAGGCTCTGTCCAGAGGAATGACCTTGAAAAGTAATTTTGTTGATCAATATCTGTTAGGGCTGAGATTAAACAAGAATATCTAGTGGTGGGGAAGCTATAGAAAAGCTATCAAACTAGTAAAGACCATGTTTTTGTCATTTCTTTTGTTTTTGATATTGACTGCTACAACCATGCAACCATTTTTGTGTTTTTACTTCTAGTTTTCTACCATTTCTACATATAACAGGAGTAACACAGTGGTGATATATACATCAGTCTTTTGAGCTGGCTAAAAGATGAAAGTGCTATAGGTTTTCTGCACTGTTGGTTTTGTATATGAGCTGAGACACTATAAAAAAAAAAAACAACAACAAAAAAACAAAACAAAAGAAGAAGAAGAAAAATAAGAAGGGGAAAGAAACAATACTTCCAAGTTGAACAAAGAGCTACACTACCACCCTAGAGAAAGTGACATAGAACACTTGTAAGAGGCATTTCAGAAACAGCAAGAAAAACTTCTTTCCCTCACCATTCCTCTCACACTGAATCCCCATTCAGACAGAGAGGTCTGAATCTAAACGACTTGGAGCTGAGGCTTGTCAAAGATTGGTTTTCTTCCCTTTACTCAGCTTCCTTTCTTGAAATAAAAGATTAAAAACAGTCTCTCTCGAGCAAACACTAAATTTACATTTGGATTCACAGAAAGATGTATTTCAGCTACACTCAAGTCATCTCAAGCTTTTCAGACAAAGGAGTGAGAATCAGAGGAAATTTTGCAGCAAATAAAACCACAAAAATAAAATTTTTAAAAAGCAGCATTGCTTGCCTTTTTTTTTTTTTTTTTTTAATAACTATTCTCTTTTATAAAAGGCCTCACTGGAAGTCTTCAAAGAATCAAAACAAAACCATGTTGGAGAGATGCATCTTCCAGGTATCATGGTGGTACTATTGCAGCCTCAGTACTGTCAAGAAAAAGCTTCATTCCAATAGAGTTTTATCAGCTCTATCTACCTCTCACTTTCCATGCAGACAGCAGTGTTAAACATAAAATAGAATGGCTTCTCTTCGGAAAGTGTAATTAAATAAAATGGGAATATAACTAAGGAAATGAGCCCTTTAAGATTCATTTAAGAAACAGCACACTGATGCTGAGAATCTACCAGGGACTGTAAATCCTGGTGGAAGAACAGGCACAGGGGCTTCCAGAAATATTGTTAGAAGTATTTTTTCTTTAGGAGGAAATGTGTGACTGGTAAAGGCAGAGAGTTGGTAAATTTCTCTCCATCCTATCTTCTGCCCTACATTTTAAAACGATGCTGGTGGCCTTACTTTCTATACTTACCAACTACACCTCTTCTTCTGCATTAGAATTAATAAATAAAGAATAAACCACATCAAGATAAATTGCTCATGCAACCTTATAATAAGAATATTTATATTCCCAAATACTAGTAGAGTATTAGACATTAATTGCTCACTTCTCTAGGAAACAAGTTTCTTGCAAAAACACAGTTCCTTCTAGAAATCCCAAGATGAATTAGAGGTTTTGCTGTTGATCTTTTGCCTACTTTTAAGTGACCTAGAATTCAAATTGACTGTTGGCACTGCTACAGGTAAAATAAGTGAATCCAATCCACACGTGAACAATGCTGCCTCAGGTATGTTTTCATTCTTTCACCTTCCAAGGTAAGAGCCAAAACCTCTATTTGTAAAACCCTCCAGGGCATTTCTGCTCTATCTACACACAATTCCCCCCCCCCCCCCCCATGCTTAAGAATCACAATAACAGAACACTGTGCCTGCTATTTGTATGCTAGGGATGCCAATATTTTCTTACAGCTCCCACCCTGCAGAAGTACTCTGATTGTGTCTGTTAATTGTAGAAAAGCCCAGATTTCACAGCTAACACAGAAGCACGGTCAGCAAGATCACTCTGAATTTTCTATTTTATTTTAAATATAGAGTCAGCTTCCACGGTGACTTCATAGCAATCAGAAGGGTCACGTATGCCATATTCCAGTTGTGACATCCATAAGGATTATTGCGATTGCAAGAACCACAGTGACAGTGATTGACCTGTAATCTCAGACAGAAAAAAAGTCTCTTGCTTTAAGACACAACCTAGTAGCTTGTTCTCATGGGGGCTCAGTGTACAGAAAGACAGCTTCAGATTTTGAGAGGGCTGTACTGGGATAGAAAAGGCAACAACTATAAACTATTTCTAACCAAAGGAAACCTGAGTCAAACCAAGTGGCGAATAAGGCAACAACTTTATCCTCACCAAGTCAGGGAGTTAACAAGCAATGGCAGCAGGATTTTGGTTTTTTATCCAAGTAGGAAATGACCTCCAGCTCCAACTCCTCCATACTGACCTTTACAGCAGGGTAGGTAGACATGCCTCAAACTTGAATCTGGTGATTTTGGCAAGAGAGGCCGTATGGTAGAGGATAATTTCTGATATTCTGGAATGAAGTTATTATATTTGATTAAAACTGGAACAGGAAACAAAGGAAACAAATCTTTTAAGATTTTAAATCAACAAAGGAAACTGTGAACGGATCTTGACATAGTTGATGTAAATAGCTTAAGATTGCAAGGCATGCAAAGCAGGAAGGGATAGAAGCTTCAAATATAAGCACCCTAAAAGGGCAACAAAAACACTTCCCAGCCTTGTGAAATTTTCCACAATACCTGACAAAAATTCATTCCATAAGATGACTACCAAGTGTCAGATGGGCTGCACGTCACTTTCTCTGCATGGGTACCTTAGGTCACTCTGGACTCAGCAATGCAAATTGCAGTGTGGTTCAGATCCCAGCTAGAACCTTACAGGGATGAAGTGTTACTGCCCTTGCATGCCCTTCAGTGGGACCCCATCTAGCAGCAAAAGAACATGTTGCTTTTTCCCCCCCCCATCCCCTTTTTTTATTTTAAGGCATACAGATTAACATCAACATAATAGTTGAGGCCACACAAAACAAATCCATTTACTCCCCAGTCATACAGGCTGAACTTCAGCTCAAGGATGCACAACCCAGACTTTGAGATTTTAGGTTGGACTTTAAACAATGCACTTTACAGTGAGGATGGTGAGGCACTGGAACAGGTTACCCAGGGAGGTTGTGGATGCTCCCTTCCTGGAGGTGTTCAAGGCCAGATTGGATGAGGTCTTGAGTGACCTGTACTAGTGGGAGGTGTCCCTGCCTATGGCAGAGGTTGGAACTAGATGATCCTTGAGGTCCCTTCCAACCTTACCATTCTATGATTCTATAACACCGCTGTTCCCTTAAGTCCAGTCCTTAGCATAGATTCATCTCAACTCTTTGGAAGAAAAGCTACCAAAATCTGCTGTAAGGGCTTTAACTAGGTGGACATTTTTAAAAAGCTGCTTCCAAAGGACACCGACACCACAAATCTATTGGATTCCAGCTGGGCAAATCACAGCTACTAGAAACCAATGACTGTTTAAAACTGTGTTAGTTTTCTCATGAACTTTACTGATAAATTTTTTTTTTAAAAAAAGTCAGCACATCACTCAAAGAGAAGTGTGGTGAAATGTCACTGCTCTCTTCAAAATACAGAGCAGCTCTGAATGACAAGACATGATTATATCCTTCCAGGAAAAAAATAGAACGAGGCTTTGAGAGAGAAGCCATCTCTCACAAAGACTGACTCAGATCTGAAACAGCAGGTCCTTGGGATTAGAAACCTCTAAGGTGTCCGCTAGCACGATTAGTTCAAAGGATGGCAAATGAGCATAGGCAGAAGCTTTACAGGGTGGGAGTTATCTACAGCCAGAAAAATGTTGAGAGTAAAGCAATGGACTCTCAGTAATGTATGGCTGGATTGAGCAAGCAGAAGCCGTCCCAAGATTTTTGCTATTTCTTTATCCTTCATTAGCAGCTTTCTGCATAGACTTCAAGACTGTAAACTGTATATTACTGAGCTAAACATGTTGAGAGAGGCATATCCAGAAGCGCTCATCATGACAGAGATGAAGATGAGCCAATACAGATCCTACAGGACTGGGCTTTGCAAAGGCAGGAGCAGAGCCAGCATCTCAGATCCTTTGTAGGCGCTCAGCTCTGCAGGCATCTAAAGGGTCTCAGAGGTGGCAGCCCCATCGAAAACTGCCAGGGAAGTTATAGCTGAGCAGGACATCATCTCTCAGGTCTTGCTCTTTTTCTAGTCTCCTCCTGTCAAAATTACCAGGTGTAGCCCACACGTTTACACAAGAACATTTATGCCTTGGGATGGTGGTGGGTAGAAGGTGCAGACAAAACACCTCACACTAACCACTGTGCTTTTTCTTAAGGTAAAAAACACACTGCTTAAATCTCTTTTACTTCTGAAAGAGTCACAAAGGATGATCCGCTTGACATAATAAAGGCATATTTAAAATAAAGTAATTTGAATCTGTTCCTCAAAAGCACTTCTTAGTACAACTCAGTTAAGTGATAGCAAGAGATCTTTCGTCTGATTAAGATTGGATTTCTCTCTCAGTAACATTTCCCACACCTGACTAAAAGACAATGACTGAAAGTGGAAACAACTGGTCAGCTTTTAAAGAAATGTATTCCAACAAACAAACAAAAAAAAAAGTCCTAGCTATCTGACTACGAGAAGTCCTTACTTCAGTTTCCTGCTTCAAAAAATAAGGATATCCATTATAAATATTTAGAGGAAAACAATAGCTTTCTTTATACATTAAAAAAAGTTCAAAAAATACATTCCAATTATGAGGGGAAAAAAAAATCTATTTTTGACAAGGAGAGGTATATTTATTAAATATATGATCAAATCACTTGGGCTTTGTTATTTATCTTTGCAAGTTGACAGGTCTGTACTGCTGTATAGGAGTAAATGCTTCAATTAAACTCCACTGGGATGTGTCAGAACACTTTCAAACCCATCTATGTTTTCATAATGGATCAGTGATATATCAATTATTACGTACCAATAATCCAATTAAAAACACACTCTGAATAAACAATCTGGCCCAACTCCAAATCTGCAGACTATTTGAACAAGCTAATGGAAACATTAGGTGCCAGGCTGCACATTTTGTTTTCTAATTAAGGTAGTATTTGACTGACACAGAACCAATTTACATGTAAAAACCAGATAATTAAAAAAGGTCACACGACTGAAAGTTGGGCATTTCACACTGGCAAATTGCGCTGCCCAGTACAACATAAATCCACATGTGCAAACAGGACTGAGTTACTCTGCATATACGCTTCTTAACACACAGACCTGTTTCTGATCTGTGACTTCATGTCTTATAATTGCTGACAATAAAATTGTGATGGTTTGAGGCTAATTGGAAAATTTTTGAATAAAAAATTAGAATATAGGCTGTGAAAAGGAAAGAGTGGCGATGTCTGCTTCACTGATAGGTTTGCTGAGATGTATGAAAACAAGGACACAAACATAGATAGCATAGAGAGTCTCTCTCTGGGAATTGGTGTGTCTTCTGGCCTTCTGCTGTGTAACCCAACTAATCATTCTGCTTCTAGCCCCCCTTGCAGATCCGCCAAACTCACCTCGCACATAAGACAGACCCTGGGATAAGGTAGAGGGTGGAAATAAGGTGCAAGGGTGGTTGGGAGCCCCTCCTGGGGTCTCTGATTTCTGGGAGGGGTATTGTGTTTCTGTATTACCTTTAACTTGTATATTTCCGTAAACATTCACGTATATTGTATATATATCTGCTTATACATTGTGCTAAGCTGTAAATATAGCTTCACTCCTTAACTTCCAGCTTGCTGAGTCTAGTCTGGGTGATTTTTCATAGAGTGGGGGGGTGGGTAACTCCCAAACCATCACACTTGCCTCCCTGGAGGTGTTCAAGGCCAGGCTGGACAAGGCCTTGAGTGACCTGTACTAGTGGCAGGTGTCCCTGCCTATGGCAGGGGGTTGGAACTAGATGATCCTTGAGGTCCCTTCCAACCCTACCATTCTATGATCTTATATTTGGCACTTCCAAGTGGGGCTAATTCAATTTGATTTATTGCTAATTAAGTCTGACATTATTTTACCTTATTTTCTCTATTATTTAGTCTTGTTTTTTTCTGTTGTTTATATCATTGGATTGTTGCCAAGTTTGGCTCCCTTCTGTTTGCTCTAGTATGGAGAAAGATTAAAGGAAGGTTTTGGGATTTTTGGAGAGTATCTTCTTGGCTGGGTTGGCTTTAATATTACTGAAACCAACATCTCTGATGAGGTTAATTCTCCCCAGAACTGAACTTCCAGACCCCTGTAGCGAGTTCCACACATGTAATACAGTGGTATATTTATCATGTGTGATCTTAGCCCTAATAATCTTGGGTTTATGTCTAATTGCTGGATTATGTGTCAAGAGCTCAGCTGTTGTCTCCTTGAAAAAACAATTTGGTAAAGGCAGGAGACAGTGTTC
>WBNM01024444.1:0-12771 GCA_013399055.1 Ramphastos sulfuratus | reverse complement strand
AGGGAGGGAGGAAGTCTGATGCTGGTGCTGGGCAACATGACAGCATAAACTATCAGAAACCCTGTTTGTCTGTTATAGTCATGGACATTGAAATTTGACACTTACTAACGTCAAATATGCTGTGATATTCAAGAAGAAAAAAATTCATATCAGAAAATACTTGTTAAATAGCAGTAAAAATTAAGTATAACCATATGCTGCCAAGTGAACCATCAATAGAGACTGCTGAACTCTAGCACATTCAAGCCCATCATCTATATTGTGTCTTTCAGAGGAGGACTGGTTTAGGGCAATCAGGACTAGTAATTCTACTATGCAGATGGGACAGAATTTGCTCCTTCCCCTACCTCATCTCATAGAAGGCAGTAATTTATTCTGTTTGAAGAACAAAATATGAGTTTTGTTGGCGTACTATGGGAAGCAGAGTTCTTGTTAAAGTATTACTTCAGAAACTGAGGCACTCCAGTGCATTGCTTGCACTAATACAAGGACTCCTTTGAGTGAAATCTCCAGTGAGTATGTCCTTCACCAACAAACATAGAAGTGACACTCTGAATTATAGGTTTCAGAAATGGAGCAAAGAAATTAAGTCACAGTAGCACTGTATTTGGCATGACAGAAAGGGATTTGACTCATCACTCACTTTTATATAGCTATTATCTGTTTATATCACATATTATTGTGTCAATCATGCTGTGTCAAGGGGTCCCTACAGTGAACAGAAAATCTCCTCTTCATCATGGCTATGTATGCAAATAGAAAACAAATACTGTAACACTGACAATATGGGGAAAGGTACTTACCAGAGTATGCCTTGAAATTCAGATTTCCTCTTGATTCTTTTTTCCTCCTATGTCCTTCAGCTTTACAACTGAATGCACTTTTCCTGATTTACTGTATTGGTTGATATTTCTCATAATGTCTTGTAAGGTGCTCAGTCTTAAGGATCTTGTTTATTGTTTTTTTGTTTGTTTGTTCATTTGTTTGTTTTTCTGTTGTTTTGTTGGTTTGTTGTTTTTTTTTTTTGCTATTAAGTGACCTTTTAGACATTTTTATGCTTTTATTGTCCTTGAAAAGAAGTTCTCTTTCTGAGTGTTTCTAAATACTGCATATTCCCCTTTCTGTTACATAAAAATTGGTGGTTATTAGCATTCCAGAGGCAACATGTCTACCAAGCTGACTGCAACAAAGATAAATTATCTGACTTATGCTGCACAAATTCTCTTCTTTATATAAACACAAGCATCTATGGGACTAAGTTCATTACAGCAATTTATTATAAATAGTGGATAATGTTCACCATCTTAGTATCAGATGGCTTCATAGTCAACTTATTTAAGTTAAAAATTAATTGTAAAGGAAAAAATATTAACTGTATCATGGCTGAATAAAATTCAACTACAATAACTAAAACGTTCTGAATACAAATTTTCCTAGGCAGTATTTTCCAGTGAAATACATAGCAACATCTCCATTCATTTCAAAGGTGAATAATTTGATTAATACTGTGGGTTTTGTAAATACAAACCAGACACAAAATAACAAGAGCTTGACAGTCAAACAAATGAGCCTCTAAGGTAGACACCTCTAGGCAAAATTATGAAATTATGTTACGTGTCAGTTTTAAGTAAACACCTCCTAACACACCTTAATATTTACATTTCAGCAAAACCATTATGTTTAACAAAAATCCTGTTCCGAATGGCTCACTGAGACTGAAGATGAGGAAGGTGACTGTCAGCTTTGTGATCTGTCATTCACTGGTCTACCAGCAAGTATCCCATCTTCCTTCTGGTGCAACAGCCTCGGGGGGCTGAGCTATCTGCAAGGGATCACTGCAGGAGGGCCATACTGGATGTACTAGGCATGCTGCCTAGCCCAGGCACACTGTCTGTATAGGAAAGAGAAATAAGATGATGATTAAGGTATAGAAAAATCAGAAGAACCCAGATAAGGCATCACACAAGCTTTTGCTCTTCCATACTTTCACGAAGTCTTTAAGACTCTAAGTGGATTCAAAGAAGCCGCCTTAAAGCTGATTTGTGGGAATTAATCAATTCTGTCTAAAATAGTCTTGTTCAAGGAAAATATTTTTTTTTTTGCCATCTCTGGCGTGTTATCACCCCTCGTAACAGAATTTTATCTGTAACAGTTACAAAGATGTATGCATAGAATAGACATATCTAAATATACTGTGTAGTTATAATTTTTTCCATCTTAGCCTTGGTCTTGAGCTACATGAGGTTGTGACATGGATGGACCAGGGTATACTGGATGCATTTCTGAGCAGAATCTAAGAAAACAGGGCTCATTTAAAGCATAATTCCTGTTAATGCTCCAGAGAAGGCAACTGAGAAAGGAGATAGTTTAAGCTATCATTCGATGTTTTCACACAGATAAAGCGTGTTTTCAATATCAGATAAAACTCCTGCTCCCCATGCAGAGAGTCTATGGGCTAGGCAGCATGTCCAGTATGGCCCAACTGCAATGCTCACCTACAATCACCAGAAGAGAAGCACTAATAAAGATATGAAAAGCAAAATACATAATCCCCTAAACAAATGGAAGGTAAAATTCCTGGCAGAATTCTGCAATAAGGTAAACCAGCAGAGCAAGGGAGGTGATTCTGCCCCCTTACTCTGCTCTTGTCAGACCCCACCTGGAGTACTGTGTGCAGTTCTGGAGCCCTCAGCACAGGAAGGACATGGCACTGTTGGAGCGGGTCCAGAGGAGGGCCACAAAGATGATCAGAGGGCTGGAACAGCTCTCCTATGAGGACAGACTGAGAGAGTTTGGGTTCTTCAGCCTGGAGAAGAGAAGGCTTCCAGGAGACCTTATAGTAGTCTTCCAGTATCTGAAGGGAGCCTACAGGAAGGATGGGGAGGGACTATTGACAAGGTCTTGTAATGACGAGACAAGAGGCAATGGGTTTAAACTGTCAGAGGGAAGATTTAGACTAGATGTTAGGAGGAAGTTCTTTCCAGTGAGGGTGGTGAGACACTGAAACAGGTTGGCCAGGGAGGTTGTGGCTGCTCCTTCCCTGGAGGGGTTCAAGGCCAGGTTGGACAAGGCCTTGAGTAACCTGTGCTAGTGGGAGGTGTCCCTGCCTATGGCAGGGGGTTGGAACTAGATGATCCTTGAGGTCCCTTCCAACCTTACCATTCTATGATTCTATGATTCTATGACAAAATATAGCTGGGCTATATTTCATCAACTCCTAGGACTATATATATAGTCCTAGGAGTGAGGTTCTTACATGCCAGCATTAACTCAGAAATGCAAAGTCATGTCAGGAAGAGCAGACAGAGACAGTTATCTGCACACATCAAAGGAAACCTCACTTCTATAGATTCACTTCTACTGTAAAAGTATTATGTTGACATTCACAACACTATTTTGCCTCAGGAGGTCTGTTTTGTCTTTTCTTGAATATACTGTTGAGCTTATTTAAATATTATTTAAATTCACATCTCACCATCCAAACACAACAAAGCCTACAAGGAAATTTAAGATGAGATAGGGCAAGCTAAAGTGATCTTCAATTTTTAATTCCTGTCTTCCTATTCTGAACAAAAAGGATGAATGTGTCTTCAGCAAGTAAAACATTGCTGTGACATTATAAAATTCCAGATGGTGCTAGCAATAACTGAATGAGTTCATATTTCTGATGTAAGTCTCATCAAATTAATGGTGCTACATCTGAAATTAATTTGCCCTAGATCTGTACAAGTCAAATATAGAAAATTGCAGTGGCATCAGCTTTCTGCACTCTTACTCATTAAAAATATGAAATAAAGAAATCTCTAAATTTACACAAATTAATTTTGTGCATTGCCTAATCAGCACGTAAGATATTTCAGTTATGAATTTTATATTATTTAGCAGCAGAATGTAATCATACAAAACTATTTCATTGCAACCCAACATATGATCTTACTGTGTGTCATCTAAATTAAGCTATATAGTATTTCCATTTATAATATAGAAAAGCAGCCATTCTAGGCATTACGGAATGTGTTTTTTTCTTAAGTGACTGGGCATTATAGAAGGAATAGACATAAAAATTAGAAATAGAAATTAGAGGTTAACTTAAACATCTAATAAATTGAAAAAAAAAAAACCACTGCACAAGAGACTGAAAAAGTTGCTGAGATAAAATGTGAACTGGAAGTGATGACCACAGAACACTGAAAATAGGCCCAGATTACAAGAGAAAACAACAACAAGGGAATCACATCCTAGAATATTAGCAAATGCAATATCTTTGGCAATAGTACCTGACAAAGGAAAGGTCACTGTTCTTGGTAACGCTTCCGAAACTGATTTCCCTGATGATTTAGTGCAAAGTGTGGTATTTTGGTTTTTACTTTTTCTTTTTTTTTTTTTTTTTTTAATTCCAAGAGGTAATATTGCTGGAGAAAACCTAAAAAGTCTGTGTTTGGTATGACAACATATTGTATTTCCCCATCACTCAAAATCCAGTTGGGTAGAGTCACAGGAAGTCAGAAGTAAGCAGGTGCAGATGAAAGGCCACCTGCACAACCTTTTAAAAAAGACAGCAGGTGTGCAACGTGATCACCATAAATAAAAAAATTTCAGCAAATTTCAATGCTGTTCTACTACCTAGTTTCCACATCAATCATTGTGAATTTCATAGCATTTATGGCTGGAGCCATGTAGAAAAGGGAAGAGAGACTTTCCTTGTAAGATTCAAACTTCTAGTTTGTTTCCTAGCAGATGCTATGATTATTAAAATTAATGGAATTGATATCAGTATACTGGAAAACTAATTACTTCATGAAATGGTGCAAATTATTAGTGACTTGAATATCATGTAAGGGAACATTTATAACATAATGGATAATTTAGTAATTACAATCTTTGATTACATTATTAAAACTAGGTCACTTATTGCAGTAATCTCTTCTGTTATGCCTCCTGGTATAATTACATTAGTTACTAAGTACAGTGTTTTTGAAGAAATTATGCTTGAAATTAAATATTTCAACCTTCGCTATAATGAGATCAGCATGAACAAGCTGCTATCACAATTGCAGAAAGATCTGATCAACAATAAATTAGAGCACTGACGCGATAATTTACAACTTTAATTTATTTTTAACCATTCTTTATTTTTATCTTGTGAAGGTTTAAAGAAGAACACACCGGGAAAAAAAATCTGTTATTCAGGGTGGATGCAAATATACACATGCAAAACTAGGTAACAGGGGAAGAGCAATGCATCTTACTCTTCCTATATGTACTGTAAATTGCACCTGTCTCAGCATATTTTTTTTTGCAAGCAGGAACATTATTGTGGGTAAAATAAACTCAGGCAACATAATGTACTATGTTTGGAAGTTCAAATATAAGGTATAGAATGAGTTTCTTGGAAGACATTTTCAAGGAAAGTAAATATGCAAGAAAAAAATGGATAAAACCAAAATTAGATAAATCAGTACAAAAATAGGCATCTAATAATCATATGGTCTTTGCCATAGAATGAAGTGGATGCTGCATTTCTTTAGGGATGCATGAATTGTAGTGTGAGAAGTAGCAATGCTAGGTAGGAACAAACTCCTAGGAATCCAAATCCCAGAGGAAATAAAAGCGGAAAACACTGCTATTAAAGTTAATAGAAACTCACACGCAGTAATGATTCACTCCAGATGTGATGAAATAAATTGAGAGACTGGGCTATATCACTGCAAAATAACTGTTTATGTCAATAATTACATAATTTGAAACAGTCTGGTTTTCATAAATTTTATAAACTCTAAGCTAATAAGATCCCTTTAGAGGGAAGAAGGATCAATGAGTTTGTCTGTTGAGGCTATATCAGGAATTAAAGAAAATTGCATGAATTCATTGAAGTGGAAAGAAGGGTAAATTATTGTAAGGGTTACAAGTGCGCTTTTCACACTCAGAAGGATTTATAAAGGGTATGGAAGAGAAACTTCAGAATCGATAGCCTTGGACCATATTCCAGAGCTAATGAGCCCAACCAGGAGTTGGGCTGCTACTGGCTTCAAGTGGGACAAGGACAACCCATGACCATTTTCAAGAATAATGAACAAGTATCATCACCCAAGAATGTTAAAGAAATTTAACCAATAAGAACATAAAAAAAAAAAATTAAGTGCTTTTTCTCACCATTTTCACTCATTTGAGGTGCACAGTGAAGCCAAAAAATCAAAACATATATGAGATACAGAAGGTTTCTCTACAGACCAAAAGATCAAGCTCTGTCACTCATTCATTTTCTTTCTCTTTTCCCCTTGCTCACCAGAAAAAGCATACAAGAGAACAGGGCATCCACTCACACATGACCAAGACATCTACTGTGAAAATCTGAGAAATCTCAGTGGATTGAATTAAAGTTTCGACAATAAATGATTGACAAACTCTGTTTCACAACACATTTTTGTAATGGAAGAGAAAACTGTATATTAAGTACTCCCAGACATAAATGGAAGATTTTTCAAAGACTGTTTTCAAGGATTTTTCAAAGATTTCCAACTTCATAAAGTTAAGCTTTAGGCTTTGCAAGATAGCCCTCACACATACAAATTGATATAACTCAAAGTTGTCATTCAAGTATTTATGACACATTTTTTGATCAAAGACTCCTAAAGCAACCCTCCTTCATCAATCAGATGTGTGAAACTACTTCCTATAGCTGCATTTCTATTGTAAAAGGTGTAGTTGAACTCTCCATTGCATTATATCCACCTCCTCCTGGTACACACTGACAGATTTCCATGGGATATTACTGTATTTTAAATGAGTATAAAACACCATGCTGCTGTTGGAAGGGGAAGTCATTGAAGTCATGTAGGGTAAAAGTAATACTATGGACTATAAAATAAGTCAGATAGATAATCTGTCCAGTGCAAGGAAGTAATGATTTCATAGTATCACAGTATCAGCAAGATTGGAAGAGACCTCAAAGATCATCAAGTCCAACCCATTACCACAGACCTCAAGACTAGACCATGGCACCAAGTGTCACGTCCAAGCGCGCCTTGAACACCTCCAGGGACGGTGACTGCACCACCTCCCTGGGCAGCCCATTCCAGTAGTGAAGATAGAAAATTATGCTAAACATAAAGCTGCTATTATTGCAAAAAGAGTCAGTTCCTTGAAGCTGTTAACTTTCAGTAAAAATTACATTGCCCAGAGAAGACCAGAGATAGAACAATGCTAAAACAATATTTTGTACACCATTTAAGGAGAAAATGTAGAACAAATGCGAAAACAGACCTTGCCAAATTAATAATTTTTTAAAAAATAATAAAAATCCTAAATTCAGGTACGCAGAAAATCACAGGCACTGCTCAAAAAATCTCTGACAGTTGCTTTCAGCCTTTTAAGATGCTAACATGATGTACAATACAAAAATGCATTAGGTGTAACCATTTCACACAATTTTCTGCTATGTTTACACTAAAGTGAGGAGACATTTGAATTGATTTTCTCTTTAAAACCTCAAGAGATTGAAAAGCTTTTAAAGGAGGCTTTTTACACACTTTCTAATATTTGTTTTCATGTCTCCCCTTGGACCAGCTACCACATATCTTCATTATATTTTTAGTTGTTTTTTTGACCGACAACCACCTCGAGATTACTTAAATAATAAAGTGATAAAAGAATGGTTACAAGGAAGAGATTTCACACTTGTTCTCCCACCTCTCTTTATATATGTCCAACACCTTTTCATGTTCATGATAGTGAGGCAAGGACAAATTCTTTTTGTATCCTAAAATCTTATCTCATTCCTGCAAAGAAGGAATAACTAAGAAACTATTGAGTTATTTACTTTGATATCCCATTCCAAGAAACTTTAATATCAGTAGATTTACTACTACCCACAATGATCCATGATTCTTCAATGCAGAAACTGTTATTATCAATTTTTTTGTCTTGTACTTTACATTACATGTAACTTTACATTAGTCATATTTAAGTGTCAATATTATCTGTGCTAGCATAGAAGTAAGAGATCAAGATCATCTGCACTACTTTGTGTTTACTCACTGTGTATATCCAGGCATCTAAGTCAATGTCACATGGACTGAAGACTCACCCCAAATTGCTTCTGAACTATCAATTTACCAAGAAAATTGAAACAGGTTTCCTAGCACTGACCTTAATATGGTGTAGGGAATTTTTCCTGCTTAAAACATCACTTTCCAAGGAAACAATTTCCATAATTTATTAGGAGGAATATTTGGGGATACATCTCCATATCTTCAGTGAATTTAACACAGACTGCCAAGAGGAAAGCACAATAATACACATTCATATTGCTTAGTAGCCTACAGTACTGACTACTTTTTTCTTCAGAGGAAGGTGCATTTGCCACCACTTTTATCAGCTATAGAAACAAATACAATTTGAGGGGTAGGCCAGATTAACAGCTTATTCCTTTCATAACATCATACATTCATTCACTACTAGGCCAGAAGAGCCCCCTGTGATTCTGTGGGCTGACTCCTACACAGTAGGACTTCCTTTATTAATTCCTATTCAAAGCAGAATAGATCACATAAAAAATACTTAATCTGTATCCAAATGATTCTGGTAAACCTGCCAGACTTAAAGTGGGTAAGACAAGGGAGCAAGGTTTAAAATGTTTTTTTGAGGTTATAATTATTGAAATGGTCTTTCAGTTTCATTTTAGAAGCATGGGGATTGTTCAATTTTTATGGCGTATAACACAAGATTCCTGCCATCCAGAGTTAAAATTCTATTATAAAATCATCTTTTCTTTTAAAGAGTGCATTATTCTGTGATTATCAAGGTCTTTTTCATTTCAGGAAGACCCGAAAAACTTCAAGTCTCATCTGACTGCTAAGTAACAACAGTATGGAAAAATTCAATACTAATGCAGGAAAAAGTGGCTATATTTAAACGCCCTCAGTGTTATAAGAGAACTAAAATGTGACAGAAGAATTAATTTGCAAGCCATATGACTGTGCTTCCATCCAGTAAAAGTGTCTATGGATGAAATTTTCAGCCTACAAGCCCCACATGGGTACAAGAGTCCTGTCTGCCTGATGACATTTCATATGACATCTAAGCAGTGCTGAAAGTACAGTGAAAGACTTGATTCTTGCAGACTAAGGTATGTTTCAGTTCTTGCTAGTGAGAACACGGTGTCAAATCTGTCTCACCTCTATTCATGCATTACTCACCAAATAGTCACACTTTCCTAGGTGGCTTAGATTCACTTTGGATGTGAAGTGAACCCCCAGTCAAGGACTGAAGCATATTCACTGGAAGCAGAAAGTATGCACTCTTTGGATCTACTGCAATATTAATAGTAATGTCAACTTTTAGACACTCATTTAAGAAATGATTCAACAATGATGAACCTACAAATTGACTTCTTAATTTTGAGTGACATTTTTGTTAAGTTAATGTGCAAAAATGGTAAAAGAATTCATAACATTGATCATCTAGTTACAGAAGAGCCTTCTTCAATATTAGTATTATGCTAATGGACATTAATGATATTACCTGGTGAATTGTCCCCAACAATGGACAACAATTATTTATCAACTTTGGAGGAACCAAAATTCGGCTCATCAGATAGTAACAAGTTTCATAATTTTATATTTAAAAAAAACTTTTAGAAATGTAATACACATGATTCAGTCTAACACATTGAAAGAGGTTTTAAAATACCATGAATCTAATACTGTGTTCCTGAAGATATTGATGTGTCCTGATAGTACATATTGTCATCAGAGTTTTGGTAAGTGATATTTTAAAAGAGCTACATCATCTTGCAAGAAAATTCTACCCTTTTCTGACTCATTTAGGTAAGTATACAAAGGTAAGTCACACAGGGAATACACTCTTGCAGGAATGTGGTTTAGTACGAAAAAGTTTGTTACCTCTGTGTTCCTAAATCAGGATTGTCTGTCACTATCTCCAGAGTCAGCTCAGCCCTACAGGCCACTTATGTCTTGAAAGAATGCATTTGGAATAGAAATATCACTCAGCTTTGAGTAAAGCAAACATTACATCTACTTAGGCTTCGATATAGAAGTATATAGAACATTTGAAGTGGGACATGTAGCTCTAGGGATCTTGGTAGATGCAAAATCAGACAACTACAGCAAGGAGGGGAAAAAAAAAATTGAAAGCCATTGCTCCTTAAGTTGTGAAAAATGCCTGTCTCTGCCACCTTGAAGTATGTTTCTTCGCTGTGCATGACCACTGCCCTAAAATGTTTCATTCTGTACTTCAAAAGAAGTCTTTCCCACACTGATATTTCCTTTCATTTCAGTAACCAAGTAGCAACAGAAAAAAAGCAAAGTAATCCTTCAGACAAGGTATTAACAATTTAATTTACTGACACAATTTGCTTATTCTGTTGACAGTCTGAAAACTTACCCTTTGCCAGTCAGTGTGAAGGCACAATATTCAGATTTGTCCAATACAGAGTTATGATTTCTGGCAGATTAGAACAAAACTTTTTACAACTCTTTATATATCCTATAACTAATTTGACAAACTTATTATTGGGATGAAGAGCTCCAAAAATCATTTACCATATCAGCCTTTGGGTACTCTATAATGGGTTTCTCTTATGGACTGAAATTAAGTAGTTATAAAGAAGCAGTAATTTCATAGTTAGCCACCCAGAAACTTGATCATGTTAAAATAGCATTCTATAAAATTAAAGGTAATATTATTGTGAAATGAATTAATGTTCTTCTGTTAGCCTCCTGTGACAGGAATTTTGCAGGAGTCAGTAGTCACAGAGAGCCATCACGATCAGCCTGAGATCAGAAATGAACATGTGAAATGAAATAAAAGTAAGTGTAGTTCAATACAGGAACATCACACTGATAAATAAGAAATGAATGGTTGTTTGCACATTCCGTTATGACCATTCACACTATGGTTTCCTGAGGAATGAGAGGAGGAAGCATATGCTTTACGCTCTATGTGAAACCCATCCCAAAAGGACTGAAGCCTCAAGTGTCTTCTGAAAGTCACACCCCAGAAATTAATTCACAATAAATAATGCAACACTCACATGCTCCTTTTTATTTTATCCACTTACCCATGAAGGTTTGACTTCCATACATAAACTGTTTTTAATGGAATTTGAATGGATCCACTTTTGTGCCTGAACTGACCAGGGCATAAGAAATCCAGTGACTTGGAAAGTTCTGCACAATTAGGCACTGAGGATACATGTTTTACATCCTCTTCTTAAAACAATGATACTCATAGTGATAACACTCTTCCTACAGGAAAACTCTAGCCAACCAACCAATAGAGAGAAATCAGTATCAACATGAATAAAACCAAATTGCTAGTGTTCTTGGAGCAAACCATGATGTGAACAGCTTTACTCCGAAAAGACAATGTGAAATGTGACAACGAGCCTTCAGGACTGCTGTCCAATGGAGGTAGATGGTAAGCAGGTATTGTAATGGTGAGCACTGGAAGAAAAATCATAGCACTATCGCTCTGATGTTTAATTGATTGTATTCACCTTTCATCAGTCAGCAATCAGCAAGTATTTTTTGCATGAACTGACTTTCAAGTACAGGTTTAGTACACGAGACCACACCTGGAATATTGTGTCAAATTTTTGAATCCCAAGTTCAAGAGAGACGGGGACCTGCTGGAAAGTCCAGTAGAAATCCATGAGGATGACTGGAGGTCTTGAGCATTTCACCTATGAAGAGAGACTGAGAGAACTGGGTTGTTTAGTCTGGAGAAGATTGAAAGGAGATCTCATCAACTTCTATAAATACTTAAGGGATAGGTGTCAAGTGGATGGGGCCAATCTCTTTTTGGTGATCTGCAGCAATAAGACAAGGAGCAACGGCTACAAACTGGAACATAGAAGGTTTCCCCTCAACATGAGAAGAAACTTTGTTATGGTGAGAGTGACAGAGCACTGGAACAGGCTGCCCAGAGGGGTTGTGGAGTCTCCTTCTCTGGAGACTTTCAAAACCTGTCTGAATGTGTTCCTGTGTGAACTCCCTAGGGGATTCTGCCTTGGCAGGAAGGTTTGACTTGATGATCTCTGAAGGCCCTTTCCAACCTCTGAGGTTCTGTGATTCTCTGATTCTATGTATCAGAAATCCTTCCCTGAACCAATGCCACAATGTTACTCTATTTACCGAACAAACAAAAATATATTAAAACAAAACGACGAAAAAAAAAAACCAAAACCCAACCCCAAACCAATCAAATACTTTAAATGCAATTTATAATTTTTACATACAAGTATAAATGTATTTACTGAATTTCTCTACCTTTCTAAAATATTTTTAAGAGTCTTAGGTATGCAGCAACTAAGGAGACACTGAAAACAGAACAAAGATTTTGGTAAACTGAAATGGTGTTACTATCTGTAGCAACTGTTATTTCAGTTTAGTATGTAATGATCTCAGTACAACATGTAATGATAATTTGATTTTTTTTTTTAATTATTAAAACTATCACTTTAAAATACTGTTATTTTTAACCCTTTTCAGAGATTTTTCATTTGGAAATCCAGCTTATAGACACACAGAGATTATATGGTACAATATGCACCTGGGTAGGATTCTGTTATTTTCAGCTTTTATTTCTAACATTCTTATACCATTCCACATTTTCAAAGCATTTATGTCATAGCAGTTTATCCTTACAACCCAGATATTCACTTCTTGCAAGTTTATTTCAATTCCCGTTTTTAACTAACTATTTAGTATTGGCCTATCCACTACTGTACTAATCTTCTGAAGCAGTGTT
>WBNM01024441.1:47329-58580 GCA_013399055.1 Ramphastos sulfuratus | reverse complement strand
TAGTAAGTCTTTACTGACATAATAATTCTCATAGTATTTTTATTGCAGCCAGATGTTTAGCTAAAGTGCACATGGATATGAAAACACATTTTTAAATGAGGCATAATGGGTATTTTAATGAAAAATGACATGGCCATATAGGTCTAAGCCAAACTTTTAGAAGGATATACAGTGAGTTGCAGGGGTTGTGGTAGACTGATATAATTTTTTCAGCTACATGAATTGAACTGGTGTGAACCATCAACTATTTTCTATCTCTCACTACAAAAATAGGGAATAAAGCAGTATTTCTGGAACAAATAGAGTTTTTTGTCTGTCTTCCTAAAAGCCATCTCTGTCTAGTGTTTACTGAAATATGTTACTGCTTTTATTTCTCTAGAGGCCTTCTGTATGGTATTGCACCCACAGAGTCAGAGGTTAAAGATGTTTCAGGCAGGACTTTCTACACTCAGATGGGAGAGGAAGGGATTTCTGCTGCAAATTATGAAAGGCTTTTTCTTTGGTCAAGCTGTTGGACCTTGCTACATAATGTTAAAGGGAAGGTATATAAATATCTTTTTTTTTTTCTTCCAGCTTATACACACATTTTCATTGACTTGTTTAAAAATTAATTAAATCACTTTTCATACTGGGCATATTCTAAGTATTGCCAAATGCTTTGCTTCATTTTCATACACAGAGATGTTTGAGTCTTAGTACCTTTTTGCTTGGAGCAGATGGAATGCATCCAAGATACATTCCTGTTGAGCTTGGCACCTGACTGGTCTTATATTGTCAAATCCTCAGCAGCTCAAAGCCCTTTGAGAGCATGCACTGCTGGATTTTCTGTCTTCTTAGTTGTCTGCTTTCTTTGTATATTTTGTAATTATAGAAAATGTATTTTTTTCTAGAAGTAGAAACATTTAGGTTCTTACTATAAATTATATTTGTGTGATTTTCTGCTATTTAATTGTATGACAAGAAGGTGGAATTTTATAGATGAGACATGATGGGAAACTTTCATGTGGTGCAGCATTCCCTAGATAGTGAATAGGTCCTGTACAGGTGCCAGTAACTCTTGAGAACATTTATATCAATGAGCTCTGACTCAGTTCAGTCAGACTAACAGGCAATCTTTTTCATAACTCAGCAAGGCTTTGGGACTTTTAAAGCAGGCTACTAAAATATTTAGTATTCTAGCTGACTTCTTCACATTTGCTTTTCTTTGCTTTTAGCCACACTAAGTCCTCAAGAGGGTATCCAGTGTGTTCAGGTCTCACTGAAATTGAACAGATGTTTTCCAGCTTGCTGAGTTTAGGTTCCTCAGAAATTCATTAGCATTTTACATGAAGATCCCTTGCCTTTAGAGCTGTATCCAGGTGACAGCGGCAAACAACGGGGAATGCAGATTTTGTTTTGCACAACTTCTTTCCTTGTTTATTTAAAGCTGTGTTTTCCTTTCCAGGTTTGTTATGCATTGATGGCTACAGTCCTATGAACTTCTCCCAGTGTGGATTGCAGGTAGATTGTGTGTGAGAGGGTTACAAGAAAATGTGGTGTGAGAGCTTAATGTTGTTGGGTCTCAGACCTTTGCAAACTGTGTCGTAGAGATTTTTAACTGCCCAGCACTGGGTGCCTGTTGAATGCTAAAAGGAACTTTGCAGCTTGGGCATCCATCTCCTTACCTCTCCATAACATGACCTTAAATATTCTTCAGATATCTATGGCAATGCAGGTCAGGCCCAAAGGGACAGATCATTGTCAAGAGGAGTAAATCATGAAATAGCCAGTTTTCTGAAGAAAGTGGCAATGCTCTGGCAATGGGGAATACTTTGAAGCTGTAAAAGCTTGTTCTGAAATGACAGGATCAATGTCCATGACATAGGTTTGAATGCTTTCTTATTAGGCAGTCAGACCTAGACTGTTGCTGGAGTACCCAGGGATCATCTTAGCTAATCACCAACATTAACCATGACAGGAGTCTGTGAGGCTGTAAATAACTTACCCAAGCTATTTATGTGGGAAATGTTGTCAGATGGAGTTTTTCTGCTAACGTTTTATGCTGATTCGGTGCATTCCTTATGAGAGCATTAGAAATTCAGACAAAGCAGAAACAGTCTGGAAAACCATTCTCACCCTTGAGACAAATTTTAGTCCCTTTGCCAAATGCTGAACTCAGTAATGTGGTAAAAATCAGAAGGAAGTGATGAGAACAGAACTGATCTCTCTTGTACATTTTCAAAACACCATAATGTGTTAAATGGTGTCTGAATGGTGTCTGACCTGAAGTATAGGTCAAAAGCAATGCTGCCTCTCCATCTTGTCATGATGAGTATAAGTTGCAGGTCATCTGCACAGGTGTATCAGGTCCAGTGCTTACTACCTCACTGGATTTACTATACTTGCCAAATCAGTGACTCCACTGTACATGTACATATAAAAAGCACACTCCACTCCCCAACTTGTGCCTGAAGGCCTGATGGAACACTTAGGTAATTGAATGAGGGACCCCTAGGCTGCTTCCTGTAACCAAAACCAATGCATGGAAGCTGTCAGACTCTTCTCTGAAAGACAAGGAGAAAGTGCATGCTAGATTAATTCTTCTGGTGGTTGTAGCTTGCTGCTATGCAATATCTTTCGTGACAACCCTGTGGAGTTTCACCTGTTATGGAGAAAGATGACCTAGCAGACTACCAGATGGATGCAAAAGCCTGTTGTGGAAAATGCACATGCATGCACTAATCTCAATTAATATTAAGTCCACAAACTTGAAATTAAACAAAAAAACCCACCAAAGCTCTCATCTTCGTCCCACAGAAACAGGGTTTTGTACACCTAACATTTTAAATCTGTATGATTTGCAACAGAAGGATAGTGTTACACTAATAGGAAAGAAAAAAAAAGAAATGTTGCATACTATTTCATAGAATCATAGAATTATGGAATGGTAAGGTTGGAAGGGACCTCAAGGATCATCTAGCCCCAACCCCCTGCCATAGGCAGGGACACCTCCCACTAGAACAGGTTACTCAAGGCCTCGTCCAATCTGGCCTTGAACACCTCCAGGGAGGGAGCAGCCACAACCTCCCTGGGCAACCTGTGCCAGTGTCTCACCACCCTCACTGGAAAGAACTTCCTCCTAACATCCAGTTTCAATCTCCCCTCTGCCAGTTCAAACCCATTGCTCCTTGTCCTGTCATTGCAAGACCTTGTCAATAGTCCCTCCCCAGCCTTCCTGTAGGTCCCCTTCAGATACTGGAAGGCTACTGTAAGGTCTCCTGGAAGCCTTCTCTTCTCCAGGCTGCAGAGCCCCAACTCTCTCAGTCTGTCCTCATAGCAGAGCTGCTCCAGCCCTCTGAGCATCTTGTTTAACTAAAACAAGTTAACATAACTCTAGGAACACCCTTGGATAGATTCCCAGTTTGGTTGTGTTGTTTAATTCTATCACTTCAAGAGGAATTGCTCCATTACAAACTGAATGAATAATTCCCTAGGTTTGAATTTGTGCACTGAAATCAAGACACAAAGAAATTATCATTATTATGATTATTACTAGTTGAACATAAAGACCTGACTGTCATTTGAGTCTATGTTTCATGTATGTTCAGGTGTGTGTCACACTCCATTATTCTGAGTTTTACCTTTGATGCACTTGATTCTTGTCTTGTCAGGTTCTGTTGATTTCTACAGGTGCTCCTATCACAAAAGCAATTCTGTTTTTGATTTCTGCTTCACACTTTCCTTTGTGATGGTAATTCTGAGATATCTGAGTGAATCCACTCATTCAAGTTTCTCAACTTTGATGTAAATTTCTTGTTGCATATGAGAAGTTTCCATCATCCTGTATCTTGTGTTGGGGGTTTTTTTGTTTGTTTTTGGGGGTTTTTTGTTTGTTGTTTGGTTTTTGGTTTTTTTTTTTTCTTTTTCTCCCTCTCTTGATTGATTACCAGCCCAGGGATAGCAGATTGTTGTTAGATCTGCTAGCTATGATGCTTATTCTTCTAATCAAGTTGATACAATCTACAAAGTAAAGACTTTAATCTTTTACTAGTTGCTGATAACTTCGTCCTACCAGAATTTTCAAGCACTTTGGACTTATTATTTTCAAGGAAAGTACTAAGAGAGATGCTGACAGAAGAAAGGTTTTCAGCTATTGTGCAGAAACATTTACTTAATGTGCACCTCATGAAGATTATTCTTTTAAGTTAGCTTCTAAGGCTTTTAATTTGAGGTCTAACTCAAGTTGTTTTTGCAGTTTTAAGGGAGGGAAACATTCTTCATTGTCCTGTGAATATGAAGGAATGGTCTTTTTGCCTTTTCTGTTGATGGAATACTACTTTACCTTTGTTATTTATTTTTGAGACCTGAAGTATTTAAATTTAACTCCTATACTTACCACATGGAACTGAGTGACTTGGGATATGCTGAGTGTCAAAACTCCAGTCAACCTGAATTGCTGTTTGGTGGAATCTATGTTCTTATCTAAAATACAGAGCAGGTTCTGAGATCCACATCTGCTCTGGGAGCAGGGCAATACTCTGATGAATAAATTATACAAAGGTTCACAGCCTATTCCATGCCAAAGAATGTACTGATAATAAACCTACCTCACTAATCAACGTTTTCACAGGAGAGAAACAGAGTTTTCACCTCAAAATATTCCACAGTTTTGTGGTTAGATCAAACTTGTGATACTAGGTAAGGGATGTGATTTCTAGTTACCTGAGACAAAAAAAGGGTTTGAACTTGGATCTCCCATATCCTGAAAGACTGCTCTAACTTGGGACTGTTTATCAAGCCAGTAAAGGAGGCATGAAAAGGATGCAGTGATGCTACTCATGGTCTCAGGAGATGGTTCACAGCTGTGTTTCTTGGAAAGTGATGAACATCTAGCTTTACCCAGATGCTGAGTGTATAAAAAGTTTACAAACACACTCAGCAGTGGAATTAAAGTAGAGCTGGTACACAGAGTGATTTAGAGATACTGGAATGTTCAAAGTGAGATATGCTTTAATTTAAGACTGTAACCAAGCAAATAAACCTTGACTGTCAGCCAACTATCCTGCTTAGTGAGGTATGCACACACTTACACTCCATACATAGGTGGTCTAAAATGTGTGCCTTAGTCTGATCTTCCTCACACTTGTGAGTCTTAATCTGTACCTGAGAACCCTGCTGCCCAGATCCTAGTATTTACTATGTCCTTTAAGGACTGTATGACCAGGCAAATTCTGTCTTGGTTTTGGACACCATGTAAATAGATTTGAAATGATTAGTCTAATACTAGTCCAAAATCTCCCACTCTCAGTTTGATATAGGCTTATTTCAAATTTCCCCAGATTTTATGCAGCTGCTACCCAGATTAAACATTGGACAACAGTCATTCATTGTCAGAATCTTTGCTGATCATGCTTAGCTCCCATTTCACAAGCTGTCATATGACTGAGCATGTAGTGAAAATCACTGTTAGCAAATAGTTGAGAATTCATGTACCTGTGGCTTGAAAAGGAAAAAAAAATTTAAAATTGAGAACCAACAATTTCTTTGGCTGTCAACACTTAGCAGGGACTTGGCAATCTTTACTATTTTTCAGTTTACTGGTTTTCAGTGCTATCCTGTGAATACCACTCCAAACTCTAACCTCAGTTTTCTTTCTCTAAAATATGCCTACCTGTCTTACTGTAGGCTTAATAGCCACTACTTTCCTGAATTTAATCAGTGATCTGTTAGGTGACATACCTGGAGCAAAAGATGGAAAAGCCAGTAAAGATGGGATTCATTGAGGGTAGCATTTGAGTCTCGGGCTCCATTCATAGTCAGAGATGTAGTCAATATAGTGAGTAGAGTCTAAAGTACAGAATCATGGAACCATAGAATGGTCTGAGTTGGAAGGGACCTTCAAAGATCATTTAATCCAACCATCTCTACAGTAAGAGGGGCATCCTCCATTAGATCAAGTTGCCCAGAGCTCTGTCAAACCTCACCTTGAATATCTCTGGGGCATGTAGCCCTAACCACCAGTGTTCCACTATCCTCACAGGAGAGAATTTGTTCCTAACATCAAATCTAAATCTGCTCTTCTCTAGTTTGAAGCCATTGGTTCTTGTCTTATCACCACAGGCTATTGTAAACAATCTCCATTCTTCTTGTAGCCCCCTTCAGGTACTGGAAGGTCACTATTAGGTCTCCCCAGAGCCTCCTCCAGGCTGAACAACCCCAGCTCCCTCAGCCTGCCCTTGTAACAGAGGTGCTCCCAAACTCTGATCATTTTTGTGGCCCTTCTCTGGACCCGATCCATCCAGGTCCATGTCCTTCCTGTATTGAGGGCTCCAGAGCTGGACACAATACTCCAGGTGAGGTCTCACCAGAGCAAAGTACAATTTGGCTACTCCTAAAGCAGCTAAGAGAAGTGAAATGAATCAAACCTTGGAAGTGCCCATCACTCTGCACTGATTGGAAGGGAACCAATGGGGACTATGGAAGCAGGTAGACCCTAATCATAACCCTAACCTTTAACCCTAACATTACACACTAAGCCTAACCTTAACCCTTTTGTTAGATGACCTGAGGGCCAGCCCACACAACTAGCAGTATTTAACAGGTGTGCAATGACTCGTGAATTTGTTGCACACGTACCCATTCTATTTGAAGCCTCAGTGCCCAGGTTTGCAATCCCTGTGTGGATAGAAAGTGTCTATTTAAGCAGACATGGCACTGTATGTGCAACATAAACTGCTCAAGTTTGAGCACATGATTGCTTATTTTTGTGTTCTAGATCCAAATGATCAACATCAGTTTGGGGACAAGAGCTAAAGAAGGGAACAAGTTAGAGATGAGGAGGATTATTCCATGTAGTTAACTGTTTCTGAGTTGTAGTTATGAGATTTCATAAATGCCTTCTAACTAAACTTGCTTAGAATTGTGAATCTAGTGCCAGAATTCTCAGGTATCTAGAGCCTCTCTTACCATGCAAAAGGGATTTATAGTTATAAAGTTATGATTTTTCTCTTTGTGACTGCATTCCTAAACCTGGAATTTAGTTTAGTATTGAACCTTGTGCATCTATTTCAAGTTCCTCTGTTTAAATTCTGAAACTTTCAAAACATATTTTTCTGGGTGGAAAACATTTTCCTCACTTCACATTCTGAAAAGGAAAGAAAAGAAAGAAAGGTTAATGTAGAAATGTGATTTATATTAAACCCTTTGCCCCTTGTGGTGGTCTCCTGTAATCTCAAATTTATGTCCTTTTCCTCTGTGTATTAAATCAGAGAGAGAAAAGAAAGAAAAACCCCAAGCCCCTTGATTTTATGAAGCAAGAAAATAATGACAGAAAATGGGGATTTTTGTTTGTTCTTTGGTGTGAATTGGCACAGGCATTATGATGAAGTTAAAATGTGGAGGTTAATTGAAAAATGTGATAAACAAAGCCCCTTGAAGGTCTCAGAATAATTTTGCCTGGCAGCACTGACAGCCTACTACCATTGGGCACTAAACCTACTCTGAACTGCTGGAGATTAAAAAGAAAAGAAAAGAAAAGAAAAAGAAGAAAAGAAAGAAAAAACCCTGAAGTTAATTGTCTTTCTGTTCCTTCCACCTCATTTCAGCCCAATTATAACTGGGAAAAGTCATTCTGTCTAATTTACATTAATGCACCTCTATGGAAAAAAGAGCTTAGAGAGTGAATTTGATCTCCCCCCCTCCCCGACCCAGTTTATTATGGCCATATTTAAAATAAAAAGAAACCCAGCAGAGAAAATTGCTATGGAAAACTCATGGATAAGGATCTTGAATTTTCCTTCAGTTGTTTTGCTGTCAGACAAATTCTAAAGATTTAATGTTAGACAGGGGTAATTCCTTCAGCAGATACTCTTTAATCACGGGACAGCAAATGTTGAAATACCCACTGGAACATCACATCTCTGTTATTACGAAGGAAGGAAATGCTCTGTGGATTGTGATAAACTTCGCTCTTCATCTGCACTTGTTGTGTTTTTCATAATAACCTTCAGAAAAGCCACGTAAATCCTCACTTATCTGGTGTTTTGCAAAGAACTCCAGTGCCTTATCCTGTTGTGTGTACAGTTTAATGGCATAGAAGAACTCCAAAGAGTGACCCTCGCATTCATATGCGGAGCCGTGTTTCCACTCAGCATTTCAATTCGCATTTTAATAAACACATTAAGGGGCCTCACTTGTCGTTGGACCCATGTTACACCTAATTTCTTATTGAGATGGTGAAGGAAAACAGTGTATTTTGCTCTCAATTGTCAGTCAGTAGATGAGCTCAGTCTGCCTCTTCTCAATGCCATTTATATTAATAGGTATGATTACCCATGCAGGCCTTAATTTCAATGTACTGTGTTTATAGCCCCCATTTGTACATCTTGCTGGAGCTAACGTGTTCATAATGATGTGGAACAGCTGGCCACAAACTGTTGTTTCTCATTAAAAAGACATGTTTCCAGAGCTTTTGGGGATTCTTTATACTAAACAATACATACTATTGACATTTTGCCCTTTTCATTTTGCTTTTGCTCTTCACCGCACTGTGTATCTAGGGTTCAGCATTCTAAAAGAAGACTTGAAGGGCTTCTGAGAGATAGAACCAAGGAGAAAGCTGCTTTGGGTCATTAAAGATCCCGGAGCACTCTTTGCAAGAAAAGTGTGGAAGATATTATTCTTATTTTCCTGGACAGATTCCAGCTTGTATAGCTGCACTGTAGGCTATTTAATCATGTATTTTCAACAAGGCAATCTCCCCTTGAAAGCTTTCTGTACTGTGCTACTGAACCTATAATGACCACTGTGTTCTGCTCCAAGAATGGCTTCACCCCAGAAGTGAACTGAGTTTTTCCTTCATAGTGATTTTAAATGAGACAAGATAAATAATAATTACTGTACTAATTACCCCAGAAGACTGTTTTCCTTTTATATTGCTCAGCAACCTTAGGAGGTCCACCTGATAAATGACTAGCTTTGTTGTTATTGGTTCAAGCTTTTTATGTTGTGATGAAGTAGTTTTTATGCTCATCTACTGAGTTTAAAACTGGCTGCTTTTTGCATTGTAACCCTTTAAGAAGAAGATCTAAACTTGAAAGCATCTTCTGTAATTTGAAGGGATAAACATCACAGAATCATAGAATCAACCAGGTTGGAAGAGGCCTCCAAGACTGTCCAGTCCAACCTATTGCTTAGCCCTGCCCAATCAACCAGACCATGGCACTAAGTGCCCCATCCAGGCTTTTCTTGAACACCTCCAGGGACCGTGACTCCACCACCTCCCTGGGCAGCTCATTCCAATGCCAATCACTCTCTTTGTCAAGAACTTCCTCCTAATATCCCCCCTAGACCTCCCCTGGCACAACTTGAGACTGTGTCCCCTCGTTCAGTCGCTTGTTGCCTGGCAGAAGAGACCAACCCCCACGTGGCTCCAGTCTCCCTTCAGGTAGCTGTAGACAGCAATGAGATCACCCCTGAGCCTCCTTCTTTCCAGTCTAAACCCTCCCAGCTCCCTCAGCCTCTCCTCACAGGGCTGTGTTCCAGGCACTAATGGCACTAGTGGGAAGGAAGGCTTGTGAAGTTTGTATTCAGCAGCTGATTGAAATCAGTGGTGAGAGCCTGTGGTGCTGTACCAAAAGAGTACCTGAAGTTTGCTGCAATTTCAGCAGATGGTGACCATCTTCTCCTGTGTCTACTGTGGGCCTTTTATAAATGTTGGTGCTGATCATTTAATACTGGTTTATTTAATGTGAATGGGAAGAAACAAGCTGATAGAACTACAGTATTTTAATTTAGGAGCAAGGATGGTAATATTAAGCTAAAACTGGGAAAGGAAGGAAGACAATACTTCAGCATAAAGTCCAAAACGTGGTTAGGGTGTAATCTGATATACTATGAGTAGGTAATGTGTGTTCCTTTATTCTCTGCTTACAGAAAAAAAAGGTTGTTCAGGTTTTCCTCAGGTTGGTGACCATTTGCATGGTTGTAAGGTTCTGTGAAAGGAGCTAAGGTTCTTTGTGGAGCATCAGTGGTCATGTTGCACTTGGATTCACTGTACAGAAATACATACCTCTGTGACTTAATTTGTAGTGAAAGTGTTTTGTAATATTTTGTGTAGGAAGATACATCTTTCCCAGGTGGGAATGTCAGAGATTAAATAAACAAAAGACAAGTTTGCAATATCTTTCTGGCTCTATTAAACTAGACATTTTCCATACTTTTTAGCTGTACATGGGATCAAACCATGCAGTGTGCTGAGTGTATTTTCAAACAGACAGTGAATGTATCGCTACAAAAGAGAGAACATTTCCATATCCATGCATAACTTAACACAGGACTCAGTCTTAGTGCCTGCAGACTGAAGTCACTGCTTGATGCAAGTGTTATGAATGGCAGCATCCCCTCCAAAGGATAATCACAGACATAAAAAAGAAAGAAAAAAAGGAGTAGGAAAATCCTGCTTTCATGCTATGCTTTTCCAAGCTGCAAGGGCTGCATATTTAGCCAGAGCTCTTCCTTATATTGTCTCTGCAATCATCACTTTCTTTCAGGCTACCCAGTAAAGGCTAGGACTTAAACCAGTTGCAATATGCAAAAGCACATTCCAGTTTATTGCCATCTTCTAATCCAATATAAGAATGCATTCAACTGAATGTCTAAAATATGTGTATGAGAGATAGAATTCCATGCAATTAAATAGAGAGGGGTTTTGTATTGTGATTAAGAAGGAACAAGATTTAGCAAGTAAGAAAAATTCCATAAGGATTCTCTCTCTTGTTATGCGGATGGGTTTTGTGTTCATCTCATTTTGCTTTCATTTTTCTTTCAACTTGAATTTGGCCAACCCTGAAGTTCACATCTACAGCACCATTTTGGCTGATTTACTGACACCCCACCCCTCCAACTAGATATTTGTGTTGATATGCCATCATCTGAATAAATCTTCAGAATGCCATCTACGGCACACACTTGTGATCTGTGAAGGAAAGCTTTCGAGTTTTCTTTCTGAGAAGCAGTGTTGACATTTTCTGATTCCAGAGAGATTTACTTGCCATAGCAATAACAGAGCAATGGACACATAGAGACCCTGATTCATTGGCACAATGTCCACCTGGAGAGCAGTGACAAGTGGTGTCCCTCAGGGGTCAGTGCTGGGACCAGTGCCATTTAACATCTTTGTCAGTGACATGGACAGAGGAATCAGTGCACCCTCAGCAAGTTTGCAGGTGACACCAAGCTGTGTGGCACAGTCGACTTGCTAGAGGGCAGGGAT
>WBNM01024441.1:20606-47127 GCA_013399055.1 Ramphastos sulfuratus | reverse complement strand
TTGGAACTAGATGATCCTTGAGGTCTCCTTCCAACCTTACCATTCTATGATTCTATGATTCTATGATTCTATGATTGTCAGAGATAGGTTCAATTCCTTCCTTCCAGATTACCAAACGGCAAAGAGAGGAAGTATCTGTAGTTAAGCTGAACCTAGGAGAGGAGGAAGGGTGTTTTGCCCAAAAGTTTAAATGTTATCTTAGTTTCCCAATACCCAAATGAATAATTAAATATTTCAAATCGAGTTAAATTCTCCAGTCTATTTCGCCTGTGGTAGTACTTGGTAAGTGATTTCCCTTTTTTTTTTTCCCCCTCAACCCATGAGATTTTTTCTCTTCTTATTTTCTCCCGTACCTCTCTGAAGGAGGGAAGTGAATAAGTGACTATGGGGGTGCTTTGCTGCTACGACCAACTCATGCCAGTGGTTCCAGAACTCAAAATTAGATGATGGCTTTCTATATTGTGTTGTAGTTGTATGTGTTAGGCAGGATGGCAAATCTTTTGCTTCTGTTTTTCACTTGTTTGAAGCAACTAAGAAGGTTGATATTTCATCATTAAAAGATTACAAGCTCTGTTTACATACTTGGATCTTAATACACTATAGCTATAACAACAAAGGAAGTCACTGCTTTCAGGTAGACTAATCCAGCTGCACAAGTTCTATTGCCAAGAGAGGACTGTAGCCATTTAGGAGAGGTAAACTTTGGGTCTAAATCTCTAAAATCTACTATATCCCATAATCCTGAAATAGAATTTGGCTCCTAAGATATACATACATTATGTATTATCCTTACTTTTGGAATCTTGACTGTATTATTTGTATTTTTACTGTATTGCCTTTTGTTACAAATGACTGATTTTCAGATCCAGTAACCCAGAACATCCAACTCTACTATTTTTCTCTGTAGACTAAAAATTTCTGCCCTTTTCATACAGAGTTGCAGGGAACCTTAAAAAGCACTGGGCTATTCTTTCTGTCAATATTGTTTTCCACAATGGCACACCAAAGGCTCAGGGAGAGAAGGTTTTTATGGAATCAGATTGTGATTTGCATGTCTTAATAGGAAGCAGCTCTGCATTAAAATGTTTCAGTCATCTTTGTTTCCCTGACTTCTCCCATAATTTGGATTATCTGAATACAGATGGCTCAGACTTGCTCACAAGAATTCTAAATGAATAATCTCACAAGATCATAGAAAAGTTTTTCTCTCTTCAGCATTTTAAAATGTCTCTATTTCCCCCTGTTTCTTATTTTCCTTATATTCTCACTGTTCAAACCCCCTCTCAAAACAGGCTGACATAATGATAATTGAATAGGTTTGAGTTTTAACACCATATACCTATTGTTAATTGCAATACTTTCATTTATGCCCTTTTTACCCATCCTGTTTTCTGCCTTTTGGGTCATTAACACTTTAAAATAACAACTTTGGCATAGATAAACAGTGACTGGAGACAGGCCTAACTTTCTGTGTAGGCTGGACTTTAACTTCCTTAACTTCCAGCTGGCTGAGTCTAGTCTGGGTGATTTTACAAAGTGTTGGGGGGTGGGGAACTCCCAAACCATCACACATGCTCAGTTGCTGGAGGGCAGTGATGGTTTTGGCTGACTTNCTGTGTAGGCTGGACTTCATTCCTTAACTTCCAGCTGGCTGAGTCTAGTCTGGGTGATTTTACAAAGTGTTGGGGGGTGGGGAACTCCCAAACCATCACACATGCTCAGTTGCTGGAGGGCAGTGGTGGTTTTGGCTGACTTCTAACACAGCCTAGAAGTAAAAATGGAAACTGATAAAATGATGCTGATGTAAAACAGTTCAGACAATACAATTGCCTGAGAATTTTCTGGCAGTGTTTCACATTATGTGGAATGGTAAGTTATTGAAAGAGGGGGTGCTGGTGGACAAGAAGCTCAATAGGAGTCCTCAGTGTGCTCATGCAGCTCAGAAAGCCAACCAGAGCCTGAGTTGCATTGAGAGAAGTGTGAGCAGCAGGTTGATGGAAGTGATGCTCCACCTCTACTCTGCACTGGTGAGACCTCACCTGGAGTACTGCATCCTGTTTTGGAGCCACTATTGCAAGACNTGGTACCTTAACAGTTTCAAAGCACTGTTGACTTAGGAGCTGTTCAGGCCAAAACACATTTTGTAGCTGAAGCAGCAGATATGCTGAATATAAGTATTTAAATGTTCTGACTGTTCTGTTCCTTGTTTTGTTGTACTTGAAACAGCATACATAAAAGTAGGTAAGAAACAGGATGTAAGGCATTCTTCAGAGCAGTTAGGTTGTTGAGCATCTTGGATTCAACCTTGGATTCCAAGGTGTAGAAAAAATTCTGTCACATCCCAAATACAGACCTTAAAGAGTCTCAGGGCTATATGATCTTGTTTCCTGAAGCTGTTTATACACATTTGAAAAAAACAAACAAACCACAAACCCCAAAATATATCAGAAGCTAGGAGAAAGATTTAGCCCAAATGGTAAAAACATAGTATTTATTTTTATTATTCGAACTTACTGATAAAAAAAAAATCACATTTTTCACTGGACCTTTGCTCATGCTTTTCTCACAACTTATTTAAAATGTCGATCCATTTTTAAAAGTCTTTCACTCTAATTGCCTCTTTTCCATTTTTGACAGTTAGGAGTTAAAGAAAAAAGATCTAGAGGTGAGCTTCTCTATAGCAGTACACCTGTACAGGTGAAACTTTCAGCACTGTCATGACTAATATCAGTGCAGTCTCCCAGTGCAGATGTTCTGTGCAGCTGCAATGTAGGACTTCAGTTGCTGACTCAATCTTTAGTGACATTAATATAATTATTGTGTTACAAATTCTCCTAATGCAGACATACCTTAAATCTGTCAAATCACTCAGCAGTTTCTGTGGGTTGAAAAGACATCTTTTAGAAATGATGGCTTGAAAAAGGAAAGGAAATACTTTGCCAAGTCTTAATGGCTATTCTGGTGGCCCAGATTAAGGTGACGAAATAAATGTTCTGAGAAGAGACCTTTACCTAAAGTTGAAGGTAAAAGTAAATGGTCTGAGGCAATAATTCTGCAGTTAAGAGCTAGCTCATTCTCCAGTCTTTCATGCTAAGACGGTGTGCTGGCTTGAGAAAGAAAAAATAAAATGTGAATATTAGGTCCATAGCATTTGGAGGTGAAGGAGTTGTCATTTGAAGTAGATTTGATTGAGCTGCCCAAAACAAATACACTTCTCTGACAAAGCGCTAATAAACCCCTCCTGGCAGTCACAGAGTGCTTCTTTCAAGATCTTACTGTTTGTTTTTTGAAGTGATGAAATTTATAGAGAACTGTTATAAGGTTCTAATTGAATTTCACAGAAGCAGCCCTGGTGTGATCCAAAATGGGGAAAAAAAAAATAAAAATCCTCAAAGCTACTCTCCGTGGAATCAAAGATTAAAAAACTCTAAATGGGAAAGAGAGGTCCAAGCTAGAAATAATCGTGAGACTTAATGAAGATTTTTGAGATAAGCTAAGGTTGATAATGTCTACAAGATGTAAGGAGGATGAAAAGATTCACAACAACAGAAAAGTGGTTATTAAAACACCTTTTAAGAAACCTTGGGAAATAACAAAAGCTGCCTTTAAGGTTTCCTATTAAAGGCTGGGTGAATTAGATAATTTTGTCACCTGCAGCTTTAATAGATCTTTTTGCTTAGCTCTTATTGCAAGGTTTAGTTGACTTTGAAGAACTTTAACAATCATTGTCATAAGGCTTTTTATGAAGTTGATGACTAAAGAGCTACATAAATCCTATTTTCAATAACTTTAAAAAGACCTGAAGCCAAGTAACAAACTCTCATGGTTGTGTTAATGCAATTTATGAGTCTCAGATTAGTTTTCCAGCTAAGCTACACAGAAGTAAGCAATGACATCTTTGAAATTTCTGTATGTAGACTTCTCCAAGTTTTAGAGACCCATCATCTCATGGGTCCCATCTATCATCATCCACGATATGGCTCTTGCTACATTGCAATCAATTCCAGAGTAAGACTTCAGCACAGCATAACTGTGCTCCTTCCTATTGTCTTTATTGGGCACATGAGGAGCCAGCACAACTGACTTTACTTGTTCAAAGGGCAGGGGAAAGACAGTTCTTTGCCCTGCTTTGTGAGAAAAAAAATAACTTTATGTTGGAATACAAAAGGATTTGCAAACAAGACACAGCCAGTGCTGAAATCTGAAATGATTCTTAGTTATTGGAACAAAGGCAGTGTCTAGGAGTATGCTGGTTTGAGGCTCCCAAACCGTCACAAGGAGCCACAGCCTGCAGTCAGGTGTCTGCTACACCCAAGTGTTGGAGAACAGGCAAATAGTCTAAGCTGTCCATTTCCCCGTGACTGCTACAAAAGTCTTTAACTCCTCTGATGTAATTCCAGTATACAAAACTCTTTATTCCCACTCTTTGTTTCAGGTAACAGAGAGGGCACAGTGGAAAGTTTTTCTTTGTGCATAGCACTAACTGAAATATGCTATGTTACAAAGAATTAGCTATCTGCAGAGTTGAGAAACATGGTTAAGGTAGCCTAGGAGAAGAGGTAAACAACAGGTTTAGAGCACTGGTTGCCACTTTACACTAAACTGGAAGAGGATAAGCTAGAGTCTGACTGGCAGGAGCTAAAGGAGGGATGATTCTCACCAATGTGCTGAAACATTGTACACATCCTGCCCTGCACTGGTTTGTGCGCCATCAGCTCAGGGTGTGGCTAAAGCTGGTGCCACTGTCTGCCAGTAAGTACACCTGACAAAGCCATTGCTTATTAGTTATCTCATCATACATCAACCGTGTAGGAGAATTACAGTGTGCAGTTGTCAGCATGAGCTTTGTGTCAGCCTCTGCAAAGCCATACATTTTTGGTGCAGTTTCCACCGCTGTCATTCAGTCCTTGACTTAAAGGTTCAGCGGCTGCGGTGTTCTGGTTTTAAGTCTGCCTCTTAAATTAGCTGGAAAGTCATACTGATGTAGACATGATGTCTGGCTTTCTGAGCTACAAAGAGAGACATATGTTCTTTTAACTCTGCAGGTTTTGCCTGGTGGGTTTTGACAGTAGACTGAGAAATTCAGTTTTCATCTGCAACATCCTCACATTTCTTGGGCCATAAAACAGGGCTTGCTGATTTGAAAACCTGATTTTTTATTTTATTCTCAAGATTGCAAAGGAAATAGCTTATGCATGCTGACCTTTATGACAGCCTGTGAAGCCTCTGCATTTGAGCTGATGCCTGAAAATAAAGCTAAGGTGAAGAGATGGCACTTCCACTCTGGGAATATAAGCTTTGTGTGTGAGAAAGTAGAAAATGTGTGCTTTTGAGGAGAGACTGCCTGTTCATTTGCTTTTTGTGCTTCTGTTAGCCTGCATTCTAATTGCTTTGTCAAGGGCAGGCAGACCCTAGGACCTTCGTCCTAATGTTTGATAGGCTGACATAAACAAAACAAATAACTACACCACTTTGTCAGTGCTGGATTCTCCTGTATTCTCACAAGATTTGTCATGTCTCCAAGTTTTCTGCTTCAGTACCCACAGACTATCACCACTTATCATCTCATTTTGCATTGCACCTACTGGAGCCAGGCAACTAGGGGAGGCCAGAGGGAGAAGATTACTCTACTTATGGCATCCCTCACCTTCATATTGCCACTTCATGTAGCTCTCCTCCGCTCTTGCCCTGGCAGTGCAGCATCAGTGAAGCTAAATACCTGACTGGATTGACATTATTGGTGATTGAAGTGTTTAACTATTTCACTATATTTTAAAGCACTTTTAGGGCAATCCTATAATTTTCAAAGGCAAATGCAATATGCTGCTTGTGTGTGTTTTAGCAGATGGGAACATAAATCACCATCCAGTGCTGCTGAATTGAGATACATAAATATTGTGGGAAGAACTATCCTTCCATTACTCATACTGTAAAGCTGCAAGCCTTCTTCAGCAATGTTTCTCTTGTAAACCAAGTGAATATGATTTAATGAAAGGCTAAATTAATTTAAATACATTTTAACTTTAAGGAATTATGCTAATTGATAGGGTTTGTTCCTCTATATTGTAGTTCATGTCAGTTAGCTATCCACATTTCATTCCTAATAATATACTCATTTTATATGTAACGTTGATAGAGTTTTGAGGATATTATGGTAGAAGCTGAATTTTCTTGTGAATGGATTAAATCATAAAAAAGGATCCTTGTAGCAGTCAATTGATTCTTACTGTACAATAAATGCCTGTTAACTGAAATGCAAATTAAATACTTATTTGCAACACATAATACAAAGCATTAAGTATAAAAAGAAATGGCCTACATTATAGACTCACAATGTGGAACCAAAAATAGGCAGCTTCTTCAGAGCATGTTAAATATCTTTAGCAACCTGCTAAAATATGACATGGAAAGCAGTTTACACTTGAGCAATTATCTGATAAGGACCAGTACTCACAGGGAGCTGATTGCAGTGTGTACACACAGGTAGTGTATACACTTGAGAAGTAGAAGGGCATAGTTTATGTCTGCTTCTATATGTACACAATAACCTGAAAGTTCTTAATATATATGAAAATTTGGCAGGCATGTAAAAAATAAGCATGACACATAATAGAGGATAATAGAGGATCTGAATGAAGAATGTTTTAGTGTCCCTTTACAGTGATGCAGCTTTCCTATAAGGTTGAGGGAAGTATACTGAAATGCAGCTGAAGTAATACAGTTATGAATTAAGTGAAAGTGTTGCTGATTTATGACTTCCCACTCATTTACTGTAGATAAAATAAACAGACTTTTATATAATCGTTTATTCAGCTTGCTTTGTCCATGTTTTCAGACTCCAAGAGTATTTTCTGTTCCTTTGGCACACTGGGAGAAAGGATATATGACTTCCTTTTGACATGTATTGAAAACAAAGTGAAAAGCGAATCTACAGTGGTTACTTGTAGTTAGAGGATATACAGATGAGGGAGTTGAATGCTTGAGAGAGTCCAGTGGAGAGCTATGAGGATTACTAGGGGGACTTGAGCATCTCCCCTATGAAGAGAGACTGAAAGACCTGGGGCTGCTCAGTGGTGAGAAGACTAAGAGGGGATGTGAGGATGGCTCTCAAGTGGAAGGGGCCAGTCTCTTTTTGGTGGTGCATAGTAATAAGACAAAGAACAATGGATACAAACTTGAACATAGAAAGTTTCACCTCAATTTGTGGAGAAACCTCTTTACAGAGAGGGTTATGGAGCACTAGAACAGGCTGCCCAGAGAGGTTGTGGAGTCTTCTCTTGAGATTTTGAAAACCTGCCTGGATACATTCCAGTGTGGACTACCCTAGGGGACCCTGCTTTTGGCAGGGGGCAATGATCTCTGGAGGTCACTTCCAACCTCTAACATTCTGTGATTCTGTGATTTTGTTCAGTCCCCCTAGATTACATAAACTGCCATTTAAGGGAAGTTTCCAAAGTTCTTTGATTATCTAGCTTTTTGAGCCAGGGCAAGTTCTTAGCTGGCAAAAATCAGCATAGCCCCTCTGAAATGCCGTGAAGCCGTGAATCCCATCAGGTGTGGATCTGGACCTGTGAGATCCAAGGTTTCTGCCTGTTAATTTAAGGGGAAAATATTGCACCTTTTGTTGTGCTTTTTGCCTGATTCTTTGAAATAAATGAAAAAATAAAATCTTGTGCCAGAAATGAAGCAATCCTAACTAGAGCTGGTGCTATGTGCTTCAATATACCTCATTGAAAAGGTGGAAATTACAGCCACAGATCATTTGTTAAGAAATAATCAGAGGAATTCCAAATGGGTGATCACGTGTAGGAGGAGATAACAGCCTTTTATAAAAAAAAAAAATTAGACCAGCCATTAGGTCATCTGATTATATTAGCTGCCAAAAAACCCCACAGGGAAGTCCTTTCATTCCATCTGTGCAGCCAGAAAGATGAGAATTGGCATGGGAGCTGTTACTCTGACTCAACATCACTTTATACTGAGACAAACCTCTTGTGATTACTCATGAAGGTCTGAGAATAAACTGGATGGGAGACTGTTTTCCCCATTAGAATTTAAAGACAGAGAGAAATGTTATACTTGGATGGGAATTTTAAAAGCTAGAAATATCAGACTGGAATTAAATTGTAGCAACCTGCTAATCAAGCTAAATCAATGACCCTAATTTATTTTAGCATCAATATAAACATATTGATCTACAACTGACAGGCAGTGATGACTAATGATTTTCCAAATTACATGTCCCATTTTCATTAAATATCCAAAACCTTATAAAAGCCAAGTCAGATAGAAAAAAAAAACCACCCTGTCATTAGCATTGTTAAATCCAAGATTTCCTCTGTCTCCATTTACTAGTGACCTGTAGGAGGACATGGGTTTGAAACAGGTGGGACAGAGACCAACAAGGAGGACTTTATTGTCATGTATTTAGAAGTTCCTAGATACTCCCAAGTATTTGAGATGGGGAACACCCCAATGTGTATTCAGACAAATCTACATATTTCATTCTTTATTAAGGCCTGCCTGTAGTGGAAGGGGTAATTAATTACTGTGAGATATTAATTAAAATATTAATATAGTTTATTAATATTAAATATTCAGAACTCGCAGCACCCCGATCACCAAAATAATAACAGGTTCTTGCATCATTATGGAAACTATATACAGGTTATAATATAGGATCTAGAAGTAACTAGTGAATATATACATTAATTGAACNAGACCCCAGACTTAGTGGCTCCAGGTTCTTTGTCCTTTTTCCCGTGGTTGCTCTCCCCAAAACAGAAGGAGGGAGAGCAGAAAAACATGTCTGGGCAAGCCAGGACATGTACAAGCCTAATTTGGCCTGCTTAGGCCTACCACGACACTGACACAACACAGGAAAAAGCTGGGGGAGTGGCTATGAAGCATAATAAATGGAGAAGAATAATTAATTTGCTTTCTGAAAAGAAAAGAAAAACTAACTGGCAAATACTGCTTTAAAACATAAGACTTGCTTGTTTTCTTAACATCTCTCTAATCCATTGTGTTTGTTTGAAATGTCTGTGTTCTCTTTTGTAAGGAATTTTCATTGACTTTATCTTCACCACAAGTGAACAGACTGTTTGCAGGCTGAACTTGAGCTCACAGTCCTGCCTACATTGTTGCTCTTTCATGACCTAAATAAAGTTACTATTTTCTAGGAAAAGAACTAATGAAAAAGAACATTTTCTCTCCTGATTTTACGAACACACATCAGCATCAGCCTCTGGAATTCTCCAATTCAATGCCATGAATGTGAGGAGGAATTTTTTTCACTGTGAGGGTGACAGAACATTGGGACAGGCTGCTCAGGGTGGGCTGTGGAGTCTCCCTCTCTGGAGATATTAAAAACCTACCTGGTTGTGTTCTGTGTGATCTGGTCTAGGTGATCCTGCTCTGGCAGGGGGGTTGGACTGGATGAGCTTTTGAAGTCACTTCCAGCCTCTGGCATTCTGTAATTTTGTGAACTATTTTCATGGTGAATACTGAAATAATTACATCTTCATTTGCATTTACATAAACAACCTTTCACCTTGTGAAAAAGGTATCTGAAAGGAAGAGAATATGACAATCTATTTCCTTTGACGTTTCTGATTCAGGGAAAAACAAAATAACCCATTTTGTTTCTAAGAGCAGAAAAAGAAAATGCAGACTGAGCATCAGTTGTGGGTTCAACAGCAGCTAATCTCATTCATGAGGTTATCAGAGTGATCCTATTTAAATCACCTCTGATACCACAGCAGACCTAGTCTTGAGATCTGTGGTAGTGGGTTGGACTTGATGATCTTTGAGGTCTCTTCCAACCTTGCTATACTGTGATACTGTGATACTGTGATACCTTATGAGCAGTGCACTGGAGTTGCCAGTGAGAATTAACATTATTCACAACTATCAAATACATGCTAAAACAATGTAGCTTAGCTCAAGCAAATATATTTCCTTATTTCTGAGAAGTATTTATCTTTATGTTTCAACAGTTCAAAGACCTAAGAGCAGAAATGTCCTAATTTGTAAAGTTGAGTGTTGTAATACTTGTTCATGGGAGTAATCCTTGTTCGTGAGAGTAATCCATACTTGAGTGCTTCAACAGCTTCATTCTGAATTAAATCAGGGGATTCAGGACTTCAATAGACTAATAAGTAACTTAAATTCAAGTAATAATGGCTGCAAAGTCTGATGTTCATTTTGTTCACAGTTGAAGTTTTCAGAGACTGACAAAACCCAGAATTTAGAGACCTAATGGCTGAATTTAGTTCTAGTTGTGAAAAAAGAAAACCACTGAAGGATTCACACAGATAATTGAAGTATGGTCCTATGTGTTCTGATCTTGCCTTGCATACTAATAAGTGGACCAAGTGCATGTGGATGCTGTGCAGCTGGTCTCAACTTGTCCTATGGAATATTTGATAAGGAGTTAGCAGAGCTATACATGCAATGACAGTCATGAGCAGGATAAGAACCCTGCCAAAGGGCTGCCTCAAAAAGAGGCAGTAAGGATGCATCTCTCTACCACTACGATACAAACCTGGTGTAAGAATTTGTCCTCTGGAAAATCAATGATACTTTGTTTTCATGGTTTCAAAATAAATGAATCACTTTTTCAGTTTTGCATTTACTATTTATTTAATGGTAACATTTTATATTTGATGAAAAATATTTGAGATGTAGTGAGTTCCATGGAAACATGAGGAAAATTGTTTTTTCACTGTGAGGGTGATGGAACATTGGAACAGGCTGCCCAGGGGGGTTGTAGAATCTCCCTCTCTGGAGATATTCAAAACCTGCCTGGACACATTCCTGTGTGATCTGATGTAGGTGATCCTGTAGTGGCACTGGGTTGGACTGGATGAGCTTTTGAGGTCCCTTCCAGCCCCTGACATTCTGTGATTCTGTGAAAAAGACAAGAATGCAGTATGATGTTCTTGAAAAGTCTGAAAATTTGAGCTCCTGCCAAATAATAATTTTGGGGAAAAAAATGCAAAATAAAATTAAGCAGAGACATTTAAATGTTTTCTCTTGAAATAGAGTTCCAAGAAACGTTTAACTTCAAACACCAGCGATACCTTTAATTTTTGCTTTGAAATTCTAATTTTATGCTGAAATACAAATAAAAGTATTTAAGTGAACAGTTCCAGCTGAACAAATGCTTTTGGAGAGAACAAGCTGCCCACTTCAGAAGGGCTTGTTCCAATTGTTGTGAAGATAGAAAGCTGTTAGAAATGCAGCTTCTCATGAATGTTATTTCATGAGGCTTTTCTGCCAACAAACCCCACAGATCTGTAAAAAGGTTTTGGCCATATGAGTTTGTACTGTCCTGGAGCAAAAAGGATGGATACCAATGCAGTACAGAAATTTGCCCCTTTTGAATGTTGTGCTGGTTTGAGGCTAATTGGAATATTTTAATGAAAAAAAATATAGACTATGAAAAGCAAACAATGGTGATGTTTGCTTCACTCATAGGCTTGCTGAGATGTATAAAGACAAGGACACAAATATAGATAAGGTAGAGAGACTCCCTCTGGGAGCTGCTGCGTCTTCTGGCCTTCTGCTGTGTAACCTAACCACTTTCCTTCTAATCCCCCTTGCCAATCCTCTAAACTCACCTTGCACTTAAGCAGACCCTGGGGTAAGGTAGAGGGGTGGGAAGAAGGTGGAAGTGTGGTTGAGAACCCCTCCAGGGGACTCTGATTTCTGGGAGGGGAATTGTGTTTCTGTATTATCTTTAACTTGTATATTTCTGTAACTATTCCTGTATATTGTGTGTATATCTGCTTGTATATTGTGCTAAGCTGTAAATACAGCTTCAGTCTTCAACTTTCAGCTGGCTGAGTCTAGTCTGGGTGATTTTCATTGTGTGTGGGAGTGGGTAACTCCCAAACCATCACAAATGTCATCTCTATATTAACAGATCAGTCAGTTGTAGTGAAAGGCTTAAATAAATTTGAATGATAACTTCTTAAGAGGTTGGGTGAAAGAGAAGACAAGCTGTCCAGTGTGCCTGTTGGTACTGCAAAGCTACATGACCTTGTGCATGCTGTCAAATATGACTTCATTGAATCTCCTTCTCTAGCTAGGTCTTTCACCAAGAAAGATGATGGATAATTTTTCTGCTCTCATATTTCTGGCACATTTGCTTCTCTGACAACTATAGAAAATGAATGTATTGCCTAAAAATCCCTGTGCTCAGAAGCAGTCACATCTCATTTCACTCTTCTTTCCTCTTTTTCACTTGTAGATGTAGACAAACATTTTATTTATTTATTTGTTTATATTTAATTTGATACTGGGTCTTACTTTCTAGTTTTAGGAATTTAAGGTGTGTTTGTGTTACCTCGTGTTAGGAAAATGTTTCTTTTTCTTTTTCTTATGCAGAAAAAAAAGTAATCCTTTCTCACTTCTCACCTCACTTCATACCCTACTTCTCCAGCAAATAATTTCATCAAAACATGAAAAATCCTTAATATTTAAACTTTGTATTTTATCTATTTTGCACTGCATTTGCCTTTAAATGAGTAGAAGAAAATAAAACATATTTAGTGTATTTGGTTTATTGTAGCTAAGAACACAGTGAATTGTTATAAATATGCAGCAAATGGTTTAGAAATAGCAGATTTAAAGTAACTTAAACAGGTGCATTGCATGCAGCCATTGGGTGAATTCCTTCAGAAGAGCTCCCCAGTGCATGCTGTGTACTCATAAGCCATCAAATTCTCATTTATACTTCAAAAACAAACTCCAGGGTCAATTTGATTGAGGGAGCGCAGTAGCAGCTTTCAGAATTGCTTTGAACACCTCTAGCATGTGGTAAGATGCTTGTGGCCAACATTACGCCTCCCATATTCTTTGCTATTTACTTCCTCCTACTAATAGACATTTGCAGACCCCAACCCTATTTCTTTCCACCAGGTTACTCTATATTCTCCTACTTTTCTCAGCCAGCTTCCATCCCACATCTTGTATTTTTCTCCCTTTCCCCTGTTCTAACCAGACCCTGCTTCCTTCAGTACATGGGAGAGCTGAGCCTCACTGCTAGCATGGCTACTGCTTTCCTTCTGCATTGTGACATTGTCAACAGATTTCTAGCCCTTTTAATTACCTAACAGAGCAGCACCAAACAGAGAATTAATTTCTTCATGAGCACTTCTGTGATGCTCCCTACCATAACCCAGAAATGCTGCACAAATAGCAATGGATTTATATTCATATCCCTTTCCTAAGGAAAGGAAATGACATTGTGCAGAATATTTACTGATCCCAAATTGAGATGGCTGGGCCCATGATACAGATGAATAATGCACCACCAGCAGGTCTGGGGAAGGTTACCTTGCAATGCAGCATTTTTAGATACCAATAATATATGTGGACTGTACTTAGAGCTGCAAATCCTCGGTGCTTTTGCTCCTATGCATTGTCTGCACAGAAATTCTTAATCTTTGAGGGAGATGTATTCCTGTAACGTTTGGAAAGGGAAGGTATATTGTGTGATTCATGCCTGACTAATGTCCAAAGGCATGATGCATCCAGTAAATATCATAATACTGCAATAATAATAACTTAGAGACTGCAAAAGCTTAATATGTAAGAGTCATCTGAGAGGAAATGCAGGAAGGAAATTCTGAATCTTTTTTATTACCTTAAAATATTACATGATTGAACTGCTCCAGTTTCCTATTATGTTTAATTCATCTCCTTCTAGTAAACAATTAAAGGAATGACCAATATCAGCTGAGGCTTTTATTCTAGTCATTCAACTGACCAGTTATTAAGCACTAATACCAAAGACATTCCTTTGCTGAGGTCATACTGCTGTCAAAAAAAAAAAAATGAAAAAAGACAAGACCAGAAGAATGTTCTCAATTGTTGGTAAAAGACTCTCCTGACATCCAACCCAAATCTCCTCTAGGTTCAAACCATTGCCCTCATCCTGTCACTGCAGGCCTTTGTAAACAGTACCTCTCCAGCGCTGCTTTCCAGTACCCTTCAGGGACTGGAAGTCCACTATGAAGCCTTCCCAGAGGAAGCTGAACATCTTCTTTACAAGGAGAGCCTGAGGGAGCTGGGGTTTTGCTGCTTGGAGAGGAGGAGACTGAGAGGTAACCTCATTAATGTTTATAAATATGGAAGGGGTGAGTGCCAGGAGGCTGGAGCCAGGCTCTGCTGGGTGATGCCCAGTGACAGGACAAGGGGCAATGAGTGAAAGTTGAGGCATAGGAGGTTCCATGTGAACCTGAGAAAGAATTTTTTCACTGTGAGTATGACAAAGCACTGGAACAGGCTGCCCAGGGGGGTTGTGGAGTTTCCCTCTCTGGAGATATTCAAGAACCACCTGGATGTGTTTCTGTGTAATCCGCTCTAGCTGATCCTGCTCTGGCAGGGGGGCTGGACTGGATGAGCTTTCAAGATCCCTTCCAGTCTCTGACATTCTGTGATTCTGTGATTCTATGATTCTATGATTCTATGATTCTATGATTCTATGATCCTCTTCTCCGGGCTGAGCAACCCCAGCTCCCTCAATCTGTCCTCATAGGAGAGGTGTTCCATTTTTGTGGCCCTCCTCTGGATGCACTCTATCAGGTCCATGTCCTTCATGTGTTGAAGGTGTGAAAGCAGGATGCAGTACTGTAAGTGAGATCTCATCAGCAGAGTAAAGTGGCAGAATCACCTGTCTGGATCTACTGGCTGCACTTCATTTGATGCAGCCTAAGATGAGATATGTCTGCTCACTGCAGGAGGGCTGGACTGGATGACCTTTGGAGGTCCCTTCCAACCCAAACCATTCCATGTTTCTATGATATCCAAAGTATATATAGACATATATTCAAATATTGTGTTACAATCTTTACCAGATTTGTGTACAGTCCCAACAAAGAGCAGGAGCAGACTATTTGTGTAGCTGTATACAACGTCTTGAGTGAACATTGTACCCATAGCTTAGTTTCAAATTATGATGCCATTTCATTTTAATAGTTCTAAACCTATGTCAGGCCTATGTGTAGTGTGTGAATTAACCATGAAAGAAGATGTTGTTAATATGGAAATCTCATCTGGGATGTTGAGTAACCTGTACTATGGCAGGGGGTTGGAACTAGATGATGCTTGAGGTCCCTTCCAACCTTACCATTCTATGATTCTATGTTAGCCTGGCATGGTCTAATATGTAGGCCATTAAAGAACACACACACACTTTTTTTACTGACAGTGTTTCCCTTCCTTACTTTTTGCACTTTGTTTGGAATTACTTTTTCACCTGAGGAGTGCCCTCTGGAATTCTAAGGGATATAATAACGCAGATACCTAGGGAAAAAAATGCAAGTTGATAATAAAGTAATAACACCAGGCAGCCTCAAAAAATTCTGAGATAAGGAGTTGTAAGCAGACATATTGTTCCCTTACTTATTAAATTCAAAATACAATAGAAGCAAGAAATGCCCTAAAATAATAAAATATTTAGTTGTAATAATCTCTTTCTTTTGGTGTTCTTTTAGTGCTTTTTTCTTAAACAGATTTCTGTTACTGAGCTTGCTGTCAGCTGAGCTGTTTCCATCTAGCACAAAAGGTATTGCTTGATGTAAAATTCTGATGCATTCGTGTTCAGAATTTAAATTCACTTTTATTTACTTTAAATTGTGAGGCAGTGATAAATTACTCTGCAATTATCATGTTTAAAACGGCAAACTGAAGCAAGGAAAAAAAATCTTTTTAGATATTTTCTTTCTACTTCCAGCAATAAGGAGCATGTAATGGTTCAAAAATACTGCTCCATTTTTGTCACTATCTCAACACTTATTTGTACATCTGCTTTCTTTCTAGTTTCTGAATAGCTTCATCATTCTTTTACTCCTGGAGTGGAATTTTTCAGCTCTTTCAGTTTTGGTCTTTCTTTGCATAGTCAGAATGAAGAAATCCAATCTGAATTACTGCAACCAGGTCAAGACCTCCTGCAGACTCATTCACAAAGACTTGCACTGTTTAACTTGTTGCTACATGAAATAATTTCTAACTTTAGTTACTGCAGCTGTGCTGAGTGTCCTCATGGACTGAGTCTTGAGCTGAATTACATTGCATTGTACTATATAAGATAGCTACAATGCTTATACCATGTCTGCTAGCTGAGGCCATAGTGGGTATGCCTCTCTTTCCCCCTTTAAATGAGATAGCCTTTCCTTAAATAAATTGTTCAGAAACTAGGAAAGAGATTCCAGAACTTAGTGGATTGGAATTCCTAGAAAGTAATCAGGGAATCTCTGGAGTCAGCTATTAGTTAATCCTCATCCTTTTAGCTGAAGTCATACCAATGTGTACACATTACTATTGGTGCAGGATTGTGATTCAGTTGATAAGACTCATTTGATAAGACTCACCCTGCCTTCTGGTTGCAGGGGTTTTCATCCACACAATCTAATGGCTGTTAATGGAAAAAAGTGCAAACAGAATGAAGTCTTTTAAATAACAAGAAAACTATGGAAAAGTCACAACATCCTGACAGATAATTCTTACTCTGGTTTATATCTAGAGAGTTTTATATACAGTATTTAAATATACATTTATAAATTATAGTCATTTGTGTATATGTGCAGTATTTAGAACAGATTTGTGAGTCCTGTTGCAAATCCAGCATGCTTCCCTAAAACAGAAACAAAGGATCCAACCCAGCGTTAACAACTCCCTGCCACGTCATACCAACTCTTGATCTTCCATCTATTAAGTGCTTGTTTCAAGCACTAAATCACAGAATTACAGAACTTTAGAGGTTGGAACGGACCTTCAGAGATCATTGAGTCCAACCCCTCTGCCAAGGCAGGACCCCTTAGGGTGGTTCACACAGGAATGCATCCGGGGGGGTTTGAAAGTCTGCAGAGAAGAAGACTCCACAACCTTTCTGGGTAGCCTGTGCCAGGGCTCTGCCACCCTCACCATAAAGAAGTTTCTCCTCATGTTGAGGTGAAACTTTCTCTGTTACAGTTTGTAGCTGTTGCTCCTTGGCTTATTGCTGCTGACCACCGAGAAGAGATTGGCCCCATCCAATTGACACCCACCCCTCAGATATTTGTACATTGATCAGATTTCCTCTAAGTCTTCTCTTCTCCAGACTAAACATCTCTCAGTCTCTCTTCATAGGGGAGATGCTCAAGTCTCCCACTCATCCTCATGGCTCTCCACTGGACTCTTTAAGCAGGTCCCTGTTTCTCTTGGAGACCCCAAAATGTTTCTGGAAAGTTGTGGACAGGTGAAAGAGTCCTCTTAATTAAGTTCTTGTTATTGACAAATTGATTATTTTTTGTTGCAGATCTTCTACTGATGGAAAAAAAGCCATCTGTATTTGGAAAGCACCCAACGAGGCCAAGTTGGATGAGGCCTTGAGCAACCTAAGTCTAGTGGAAGCTATTCCTGCCAATGGCAGGGGAGATGAAACTAGAGGATTTTTAAGGTCCCTTCCAACTCAAACCATTCTATAAATCCATGATTAAGACTGTTGTATATCCAACAGGGTATGAAAAAAATAAATACTAGTAGGCACAATGTGGTCAAGTGCATGTACATTACTGAAAAACATTTCCAGCCCTCACTCCCTCACACAAACATTACTTCTCTTATCGCAGTTCCAACACCCACAAAGAATGAGAAATACCTGCTCGTGCTGATCATCTGAGCACAAATAAGAAAAGATTGCTGTGCCTGTGGGAGATGAGATAAACTTTCCTGAACAGTTTCCCTCTCCCACAGGAAGTGTCATAAATTCTCTAATATAGTCTAAAGAAGTCACCAGCCCCTAAGTTTCATATTCAAGGTTACGCCTCATTTACTCAGCAATGTGGAAGGCTGTCAAATTATTTTTATGCTGATTGCCCTCAGTCTATTATAAGACTGTTACATTAAGAATCCTCTGTTTAAATGTTTGAAGTAACTGAAGTGGTGTTAGAATATATGGATATATATTTTAGTAAGAGAACTCTTGATTTGTGTGAAGAATTTCAAGACACACTCAATGCTTCTTTAGAGAACCTTGCATTTAAATGCTGAGGGAATGTAGGATGCCATTTAGATTAATTACCAGCTCTGTGAAACAGTTGGTTAGTCAAGACTTTTTCCACTGGCCAAAGAGAAAAAAACCATTATAGGTCTGTGTTGTTATTAGCAAGTAACTGTTGAAATGTCTAAATTTTTTTTCATCATTCAAATGCTCTTTAATAAAGTGATTTTTTTTTTTCCTAATTGAGGGTATACAGGTAAATAATATATTTAAACATCTGCAACTAGATGTTAGACTAGATGTTAGGAGGAAGTTCTTTGCAGTGAGGGTGGTGAGGCACTGGAACAGGTTGCCCAGGGAGGTTGTGGCTGCTCCCTCCCTGGAGGTGTTCAAGGCCAGGTTGGATGAGGCCTTGAGTGACCTGTGCGAGTGGGAGGTGTCCCTGCCTATGGCAGGGGGTTGGAACTCGATGATCCTTGAGGTCTCCTTCCAACCTTACCATTCTATGAACTATTCCTGTCTAGCAAAAGCCCAGGATTACATTTTCTCTCATTTTAGTTATGTCTGTAAAGATTTGATTGTAGTCAACAGAGTTACACTACTGCAAAATCCATCTGAGAAGAATATCAGACCTCTGGTTCAGAGGAAGTTTAAATACACTTTGAGTACTAGCTCTGATTTTCTGAATGTTCAGAATCAGTTCTAAATATTTAATTCATATCATATACAATTCTAAAGAAATAATCTTATTAAATCAGTGATTAAATAGAGAAAGACTCTTCATTTTTTTCCATTAGAGAGGCCTGAAAAGCGAAGCTTTGGACATCTCAGAAGTGCAAAGACAATCTTAGGAAAGAATAACAGCTGGAGGAAGCACAGTAATTTTATAATGTGCTCTGGTTGCTATCACCGAGGCATCTGTTTTGGAAGGTGAAATATAGAGAGGTTACAATGAACTTACTATGAGTGAATATTTTTAATGAGAGAATGAGTGAAAATTAAAGGCAGAAAGTGCATGGGAAGAAACCATCAACCCAAAACAGAAGTGAAAAGGAGCAAATGAGGAATACTTAGAGATGAGTTGTTGAGTGTTTTATGTATCTGAGAACAGCATGAGTGATTAAAGATGGAAACTGAACCTTACCACTACAGTGAGTGGGATGTATCTCCTCTAAATTACATGTCTGAAAGTCAGAAGTCTACCACTGAACTGCTTTCCCTAGGGTCCTTTTATAGTTGATAGAGAAATCTAGGCATCTCTGGAGGGTGATTCATCTATGACTAAAATAGACATCTGAGACAGGTCATAAGAATTGACCTCTAGAGTTGCCTGTTTCTCTGCAGTTCAGACTTAGATGTCTAACTTTTAAATGTCTAAAAGCTGGGTGAGATGAATACCACTTCAAATCACCTTCATCTTCTATTGTTCCTTCATTGAACAACTGAACAGGCATCAGTAACAGAAAATCCCTAAGGCAGATAGCCAAAGCTGACCATGAAGTGAAAAATGATGCAATCAGTTTACTCTGCAATTAATGATTTTAGCCAACATTTTTAGTGTACATCTAGGTCAAGCCTCTGTGACTTACAAAGCCTCTTACATATCCCTCACAAGAGGGCATCTGGATGAAATGTGTTCTTCTTGATGCCCTTTAAAGTAGTGAAACCTCCTGGGTTATTGCTCAACAGGCTGCGCTCTTGCTTGCTCTTTGAGATTTGACTACTTTACTGTGTGCAGCATTATGCCAGTACTTAATTCATCCAAATTCAGTTAGGATTTCTTTCTTTGAATATTTCTAATTCTTCATTTTAAATCTAGAGAGGCTGTTCCACTGTAATTTTTGCCTCCTTTTCTGAAAAAGAAAAAAAATAAAAGGAAAGCAGTTCTCTTAGATGAACTTCTAGACTGCAACCCATTTGAGGGCTTAATCATCTTTTTTTCCACTACAGCCAGAGGGTGAGGCTTATGATTTGTTTGTACCTTCCCCTGGTCTCTGTATCTACTACAGTTAAGTTCTGTAGACTGGCTACTATAAGGTGAACTACAATAAGTTCTGTAGACTGGCTACTATAAGGTGCACTACAGTAAGTTCTGTAGACTGGCTACTATAAGGTGCACTAGAGTAAATTCTGTAGACTGGCTACTATAAGGTGCACTACAGTAAGTTCTGTAGACTGGCAACTATAAGGTGCACTAGAGTAAATTCTGTAGACTGGCTACTATAAGGTGCACTAGAGTAAATTCTGTAGACTGGCTACTATAAGGTGCACTACAGTAAGTTCTGTAGACTGGCTACTATAAGGTGCACTAGAGTAAATTCTGTACATTGGCTACTATAAGGTGCACTACAGTAAGTTCTGTAGACTGGCAACTATAAGGTGCACTACAGTAAGTTCTGTAGACTGGCAACTATAAGGTGCACTAGAGTAAATTCTGTAGACTGGCTACTATAAGGTGCACTACAGTAAGTTCTGTAGACTGGCAACTATAAGGTGCACTAGAGTAAATTCTGTAGACTGGCTACTATAAAGTGCACTAGAGTAAATTCTGTAGACTGGCTACTATAAGGTGCACTTTTACGACACTACTATAAGGTGATGCACTACAGTAAGTTCTGTAGACTGCCTACTGTAAGGTGCATGCACAACACAGGTGTCATGTTTGAGAAAAGGGTTTACTTTAAAGGCTTTAAAACTTTATTTCATGGTGGTTAAGATGACAATCCTAGAACATAGCTAATATCCTTCATCCATGAACCCAGCTCTTCTGTGAGTCTTTTGTTACTTTTATAACTTTATATGATGTTCTTTTCTAGTTCACAGATTGGTGTGGAATTCCCTTCCATTATTTACTATTGTACTTGTGGTTAATCCAATACAAAAACATCCTTTTTCCTTTGTTGTCCTAGAGCATAAAACCAAAGCTCCTCATGAGACTGCAACAGATAACACAGTTATCCTTGGAATGCCTTATCTGCCTAACATAGTGAACACAGAGATTGCTTTCCATTGGCTTTCCAGTAGCCTGATGATTATTTTCCATGACCACAACATGTCTTATTTTAACTGTAAGTAAAAATTGTTTCAAGGGTTTAACAAGTTGCTTTGCAAATTTTCGTAGCATATTTCTTTAGGTCTTCTGGGAAACTCAATATAATGGATGAAATGACAAAATTAATTAAAAAATTTGCTTGGTAGAATACTTCTGTAAAAGAAAAAATACATTTTTAGTAATTTTTTTTTTAGTAACCTACTCAGGATTTTATTTAGAAATGGATAAGCACACTTTATCTTGAATGTGCATATCAAATTAAATATCATTAAATTGTATACATAAATTAATTAAACAGTTGGGAAATTGAATTTAGCAATGGATCACTGGTTCTAAACTACAGCATTCTACCTTGGGCAAAATTAAAAAGTAACCACTTGGTATTTTGACATCTCATTAGCAAAACTGCCTTTACCACACACTAAGCCATTTGAATGATAGAAAAGAGTGGATGCTAAATGTGTGTGCAAAGGATTTGCTGGAAACAGAATAGACCTAATCTGAAAGGAAAATATAACTGGAAATGATGGCTGGATTTATAATTATTGGAAAGAAAACTAAAGAGGAGCTTGTTTTTTTCATATTCTTGCTGAGAAATGTTGATGGGTCATTTATCCAGGGAATGAACATACTATTAGCAGTTCTCAGTACTGCAATGTGGAAAAAGAAATGGAAGGCAAAAGAAAATTAGAATGCAGAAGAAAATGTAGGTGCTGTATTGTTTGCTTCTTTGTGCCATTTGACAAAATGAGAGTTAGAGATAAAGAATGAAATTGATTGTTGTTGTTTGCTGGCTTATTACTTCAGTATGTGCCAGGCTCACTTTCAGATCCTGTTTTCCTTGTGAGAAATCCATGTGACCAAGAAGGACAGAAAGGGAGTTTGAAAGGGGTCACATAACTGATATGAAAAATAAAAATGCATGAGAACAGTACAATAAAAATCATTTGGGTAAACTGCAGCTGCAGGTTCTTGACTTTTCTGTGAATCAGCCCTTACTTTCCACACTCTTTTGTGGTTTGTCCCTATAATCTGGTTTCTTCCTTGAAAAGCATCCAGAGGTTTTTGTAATGGTGTCTTACATGAAATTTAATTTACCTATGATGCCAAGTCTGATAGACTGTGCTCCATCTAGACTCTCAATTGCTACTCAGTTAATTCTAACCCAGTTAATCGCATTGCCCTTTTTGACTTTGCCTTTTCTAACACTGACCATTTGGACAGCATCCTATATTCTGAATCCCTGCCCTGACCTCAATTAATGAGTGGGATCTTCACAGAGTTATGCAGGACAGCTCCTCCTCTCTCTGAGATGTCTTTGTACAAGCTTGCTTGCCTACAGTGAATCCATTTACATTGCTACGTTGCTGATCTTTGTTGCTTCTGAGTGTGGTTTTAAAAATCTGATTCTGCCCTTTAGACCATTTGAAATCTCCTGAATGCATTAAATCAGAGACATTTCACACAAATTGCCTTTTTAGCTAGATTTTTCAGTGTATGTGTAAACAATGCAGTCAATACTGATGTTAAAACCTCTTTACCACTTCAAGAAAGTGCAAATCCCAGTGAAATGGAAATATTCCAAGCCTAATGTTCTCTGTGGGCAGTCATCACTAAGACAAATTTTCCTCACATTAGATGCACTTCCCAGTGTTTTCCAGCTATATTTTTGACTTTGCCAAATGACATGCCAACATGTGTTTTGAGATTCATACAAGTACAATTTTGTAGTTAATCTCCTTTCTCAGCAAATGATAAATGCTGTGTTGGTGGTTCCAAGTTCTGGCACCTACTGTTTGTCAGCACAGTTGGACTTATTTGTTGTAATGACTAATGCTAGCACCAGTACATTACACCAGATCTCTATTGCATTATTAAGCCCTTTCATACTGAAAAGTCACAATGAGGTGAAAAGCCACCAGTGTGATTCTGGAAGATTCCAATAAGGAAGCCCCATAACTGGTTGTGAACACACTTGGCTGGATAAATATTCAAAATACATTGTGAAATTCATTCATCTAGGGTTAAGCTCTGTAAGCATTGACCATTCCAAGTGATTCCAGTGGTTTTTTCTTGGCTACCAGGAAAATAAGGAACACTTCAGGTACTAGTGAATAGCAAACCACAGAGTACTTAAAGTATGAGTCAATATGTCACATTTCAATTGTCTACATGATAAAAATAGACTTGAGAATTTTTATAAGTGGTGGGAAAAAATATCATCTAAGTGGTGGTGGGGAAAAAAATCATACTATAAAGGTAATATTATCTCTCTCTCTCTCTCTCTAGATATTTATATAGATGTAGATATATAGATAATATAGATAGATATAGATATATAGATAGACATAGATACATAGATATATAGATATAGATGATATAAATATTGATATAGATATTAATATAGATAGATAGGTATATTGATATAGATTATATAGTTGTAGATGTAGATATTGATATATAGATACATAGATATATATATAGAGATGATATAAAATAAGATCTCTTGGAGTCAACAGCAAGATCCAGGTGTAGTCTCATTGCTATTATCATAGAATCATAGAATGGTAAGGTTGGAAGGGACCTCAAGGATCATCCAGTTCCAACCCCCTGCCATAGGCAGGGACACCTCCCACTAGTACAGATCTCTCAAGGCCTCGTCCAATCTGGTCCTGAAGATCTCCAGGGAGGGAGCAGCCACAACCTCCTTGGGCAACCTTTGGTATAGATATAGATACAGATAGAGATAGATATAGATATATAGATACATATATATAAATGATATAGATACAGATAGATATAGATATAGATATGTAGAGATATAGATATAGATATATAGATATATTGATATAGATATAGATATATAGATACATAGATATATTGATATAGATTATATAGTTATAGATTATATAGTTATACATAGATACAGATAGATATAGATGTAGTTATAGATGTAGATAGATCTATATCTACATAGATATAGATATAGATATAGATGTAGATATAGATATATAGATAGATATAGATGTAGATAGAGATAGATATAGATACAGATATATAGAGATATAGATGTAGATATAGATATATAGATAGATATAGATGTAGATATAGAGATAGAGATAGATATAGATACAGATATATAGAGATATAGATATAGATACATAGATACATAGATACAGATGTAGTTATAGATGTAGATATATATGTAGATATATAGGTATAGGTATAGATATAGATATAGATATAGATATAGATATAGATATAGATATAGATATAGATATAGATATAGATATAGATATAGATATAGATATAGATATAGATACAGATATATAAGGTTGGATTAGATGATCCTCGAGGTCCCTTCCAACCTGGTGTTCAATGAATGTCATGAATGTATATCTCATTGAGCACAGATCAATGGAGATGATTCTTTCTTTCCATTGTTTCTACATCTGTAGCTTAGGAAATGTCTGGCATTACTGAAGTGAATTTTATGAGTAATGCTTAGCAACATGGGACATGCAAATAGTAGGAGTCTCCACATAACAGACATTCAAGTAAATCATTGTTGAATACAGACATGTGCCTAGGGCCTTATTTTGGCTTTTAAGAAATCTATGCCCACTTAGTACATCTATCTGTAACAGTCACCAGGATATCTAATGAAATGTTCCACAGACCCTGAGTGGTCTTTGCAACTGGAAAGGGGTAAAATGTGAATGATAACTAGCACTGATATTTACTGTTGACACTTGCAAGCATACATGACACACCAGTTACTACATTCTGCTAGATGGCAGTAGCAATATGCCCACTGCAGCTGAGTATCTGTTTTTTTCAGTTCCAGTGTAATAAGATCCTGACAAATTAAAGCATCTCATGAAGCAGTAACTCTGTGAACATTTAGTAAAGACCAAAGCAGGAAAATTCTGAAGTTCAAGATCTTTCCATGTCATGCAGCTTGGCCCTGTTTGTTATTTGCCTTGGATAAAATTCCTGTAAATTCAAGTGAAATACAGAATCGTAGAATCATAGAATGGTTAAGGTTGGAAGGGACCTCAAAGATCATCTAGTTCCAACCCCCTGCCATAGGCAGGGGCACCTCCCACTAGTACAGGTCACTCAAGGCCTCATCCAACCTGGCCTTGAACACCTCCAGGGAGGGAGCAGCCACAACCTCCCTGGGCAACCTGTGCCAGTGTTTCACCAAAGATGTATGCTGACTAACATTGTACAAAACTTCAGAGAGGAAGAATGCTTTTAGAACTTAAACCAAATTAATCTCTCATTTAAAAATGTCACATATTGTGACATTAACAATGTAATTACAAAACCTGTCTTCTAAGTAGGAAGTTTGTTGTGTTTTACCACTTAGATGCTTTGGTCAATTTTCATTTTATGGTCTCTTTTCATAATTCTGTACACCATTTTTTTGTACACCTCAGCTTCATTGCTTTTCATATTTACTTGTGCATGAAGGATAAACCATTAAATTTGAACCCTGTTTCTACAGCCCAAGAGAAAAATCTGTATTTAACTGTACATTTAACTGTCACATTTCCATCTTTTGTGTCCTCTTTGAACACAAGATTTAGTGATGGAGAGTTGGACTTTGCTACATGAATGGATAGCAGCTAGCACACCACAAATTTGTGCAGTGGTAAAAATTAAGTGCTAATAAAAATAATAATGACATTGATGATTACAATAATGAAAGGACAAATCTTTTATTACATGTAGGCATTTATATTTACACACGATCTTATTATTGCTTTGAAGGCCAAAATCAGCATCAAGTGACAGCCACTCATTATCTTGACACTAACATAAAATTATACTGACATAATACAAGGATAAAAGGTATCTTGGGGCATACTGATGCTGGATGGGAAAAAAGAAAGGCAGTACTAAATTAGCCTGTGTTTCATTGATCATAAATAGCCTTTGGTTGTTAAAACCTGGCAAAATTCAGAGCAAGAATGAAAATTGCATTGCCATGCAATTTTCTGCATCTGATCAGAATATTCAGAATTATGTGCATAAGATACAGAGATGCTTTAGAAATCTAGCTGGCTTTTCAAGGGCCTAATCAAAACTGAATGGCAACTGACTGAGCAGGTATTTAAAAGATTGTCATGATTAACATACTGCCGAACATCAGAAGAGTTAATGGGCTTTAACTACAGGTTACATCAATTTAGGATGAATTCAGCTGTCTTAAATTCAGAATTGGCAGGAAAGACAGAGCCAGTGAAATGGCAGAGAATGTATTTATTGCTTTTTTTTGTGGTCTTCTTTCAGTCATCAAGCTTAGGCTGGAATGAATGGTTCTAAAGGAGAAATCTGTCTCTCTGTAAATAGGAAAAAGTGGGCTTAATCTACATAAAATTATTTAATTATTAAATTAATTTCTTTCTGATTAATCGTATACCTATGTTTGAATTGTCAGATTTGACCAAAAAAAAAAAAAAAAAAAA
>WBNM01024441.1:9704-20575 GCA_013399055.1 Ramphastos sulfuratus | reverse complement strand
TGGGCTGCACTCACACTGCAGGCTCATGTTCATCTTTTCATCACCCCAGACCCCCAGGTCCTTTTCCTCAGGGCTGCTCTCAGCCATTTGCCACCCATCCTGGATTTGTGCTTGGGATTGCACTGACCCAGGTGCAGGACCTTACACTTGGCTTAGTTTGATTGTCCACAAAGCATCCAGTGTTTTCAAACCAGTTAAATTTCAGGAGCAAAAATAAATGGTGAGGTTTAGACTTTCATGTTTTCCCTCAATGAACATTGGCTGGGCAAAGGGAGGATCATAGGATGAGCTTATTACTGCTCTCAGGTAAAACAAAAGACAGTCTTAACTAAATAGGCCCAAAATGCTACAAAACCAAGAACACTTCTACTTCATATTATGCCTGAAACTTTTAAGGTGGATTTGGCAACATTTGTTAATGACATTTTTTACCTGCAAACTGATGAAGCCGGTGAAATCTGAGGTAAACTTTTAATTGTGCTGAGTAAGAGCAATTAATGGTGGTTTATCAAGGAAAATTCTGAATCAGTGGTAATTGGAATGACAGGCAGGCCTCAGCTTCAACACTTCATTAAACTTCTATTTTTATGGGGATTTCTTCATTTCCACTGGAATGAACAAGGCAGTATGCACGACTTATTCTGCAATGAACTTTGATGAGTTTTTCTAAGTACATTAAAATGAGCTGCATCTTCTCTTAATCCAAAGACCCCCCCACCCCCATGCACATGCTGATAAACCCTCTGATGCACATGCAAGGAGGCAGAATAATAGGCATGAAGGGCAGTCATATATGTACATATATAAATATATGTTTTTGCTTGTCAGTAATAACTCTAAACTGCCTACAGCGTTCGTAGTGCCTCTCAAAAGTCAGGTGTTGTATTGAATTTAGAATTCTCTTATGCTGATCAGGAAAGGGGAAAAAAAAATTAAAATCAAACACTTTCTGAATTGGGCCCAAATATCCAAGGTTAATTTTCTGAGAAAGCTGCAGCAGCTAGATAAGGCCATCCCCTGCAAATTAGTTTTGCCTGCCTGGATTACAGCTAAATTTATGCAGCTTGCCTTATCCTTTCAGAAGCGCCTCTGAAGTGTCGTAATTAACTGGCACACATAAAGTGAGCAAATTTTCTGCTTGGTGGCAGCCATTCCTCATTTCATCTCGGTTCTAACCCAAATGGAAAGGTAGTTTCTTATTTTTACTGTCCAAAAAAAAAAAAAAAAAAAAAAAAAAAGCAGCCCCACAACCCACCAATATTTTACAAAATGTCTTTGAAAACAAACATGAAACAGCTTCAGAACGGAGTTAGGGTTTTAAAGAGCACAAATACTGCTGAGGGAGCAAAGTGGTGATTTTGCATAGTTGTAGCAAATAAGAAACAGAAGGTGGAGATTCTGTATTCAGAAAAAAAAATGTGTATGTATGTATAGGTATAAACAAACCTACACACATTTAGTTCTCAAAATTTCACAATTCATTGGGGGATTTCTGTTAAGATCTACATCCAAACACTAGGTTATGAAGAAGTAAATGTGGTGCATGTGTGTTTCTATCTCAACACAAGAGAAGGTATTTCCCAGTTGTCTCTGACTCATGTGTCAATTCTTATGCCTTTTGTAATAAAAGCCAAGAGAATATTTGACGTTGTTCATATACAATTTCCCTCCTTGCTGATAACAACAGGTTTATATTGTAAGAAAACCACAACAACAAAACAAACCAAAACACCCTGATTGAAATAAATCCCCATTGTCTGTATCTGAAATAACTGGCACACATATGCAAACTTGGTGAAAACAGTGTAGACTGGGGAAAGTTTAATCCCAGACTAAGCCAATTTCTTTCCTTTTCTGTATGAAATATTTCTCTCTATTATTGTGATCAACAAGATTTCCTGCTTTTATAATAATATTTTAATAATACAGTGAGGGTGGTGAGATATTGGAACAGGTTGCTCAGGGAGGTTGTGGCTGCTCCCTCCCTGGAGGTGTTCAAGGCCAGGTTGGATGAGGCCTTGAGTGACCTGTTCTAGTGGGAGGTGTCCCTGCCTATGGCAGGGGGTTGGAACTGGATGATCTTTGAGGTCCCTTCCAACCCTACCATTCTATGATTCTATGATTCTATGATTTTAACCTGTCTCCCTCTAATTTTCATATGTTTTCCATTTGCCCCATCACCTCCTCATTCATAAAGCCTGTGAAATGACTGACAAGTTTTAATATCTTTTTGTAATCAAATATTAGGTATTTTATTTATTTTTTTTTTCTCAGATTCTCGCCTTGCAAAAACCTGTGGAGTGAGAATGGCTGTTTGCTGAGAATTCTCATGATGAATTGCTGTGCTGCAGTATCCAACAGTGTCTGGATTTCACCCCCCCCCGCCCCCCCTCCCTTTTCTCATTGTATGAAAAGCATTTGTTGGACGAGGCCTTGAGTGACCTGTGCTAGTGGGAGGTGTCCCTGCCTATGGCAGGAGGTTGGAACTAGCTGATTCTTGAGGTCCCTTCCAACCTTACCATTCTATGATTCTATGATTCTATTTTTTTAGGTTTTCTATCAAATCTTCATGTTGTTCACTTAGAGTATTGCAGACAAAGTGTTCAGTGCGTTACAAACCATTGAGCACACTAACCTAGCTCCAGTTTAGCTAGTCTTGCTTGGTGGAAGGCTGTATTTTTGCTTCCTGAAAATTGATATTGGAGCTCAGCTGGGAGTGTTTTACAATCTATTTTTACTCTGAAGTTTCTGCTATGTCAAATATAAAGCTCTTACTCTGCTGGTAAGTAGATCAACAAGTATGCTGTGGCGTATTAGCTGTAGAGAGCATGCCCCATATAGCAAATCTCCCAACAATTGAGCAACAGCAGCAGGAATCAAAGGGCCAAATTCTGCTTTCAGCTAGACTGGATTAAATCCAGGGCAAATCCACTGACTTCAGTGGGATTACTTGGGATTTAAGCTAGTGCAAGAGTTAAGCAGAATGCATCCCTTCCTATTCGAGCCATAGTTCTAACAGCTGCTTATAATGGAGATTCCTGGGCAGGGAAATGACTGTCAATGGACTTGCACAGGAAGAGAACATGACAGGAGCTCATGGAATTTATATTTACTTAATCTTCCAGTGATAAAGATGAACATTATCACTGTCTTGACCACAGCAAAATACCTTGCCTGCAAGGGCTGCCCTGTGGAGAAGGCTGTCATGTAAAACCAGAGGAAGCTAAAGAAATGCTAAACCCCTACGCAATTTAAATCTCTTTAACAGAGATGAGTGAAGCTGAAGACAGCTGAGTTTGGGCAGAGTCGAAGACTTCATCAGCAAAAGCCTCATGAATGGGAGTCTAATTATTCATATGAATTTCACAAGGACTGGTCTTTAACCAGGAAATCCATCAGAAAACACCAAAATATTAATTTCTGTGTGCTTCGGGATTAGAAACAATTGACTAAAGGTTAAGTTATAGGAATCTTAGAAAATAGAAAATCTGAGGTTCACCTGTGCTGGCATTTATCCCACATGTGTGATAGATCATTAAATTAACTGGGTAGGTGTGTGAAAGAGCTCTCATTTTTATGAAAAGGCATTTCAAAACTTCTTGAGTCATAGGTAACATAACAGCCAAAATCACAACACTCAAACGCTTGTTTACCTTCACACCAGGAGATATCTGTGGTGGAGAACAGATGATCAGACTTTACAATCTGAACATTTGTCAGATAAGATGTGCATTTTTATAGCACACCAGTGAAAACTGTCTATGTTGTCTCTACTAAAACTATTGGATGATTTTGAAATGATGCAGTCTTCAGGGTTTCTCTCTTTCTGTCTTTTTCTTTGCTGTCTCCAACTATATTTACAATAAATAACTTCCCTCCAACTATATTCACAATAAATAACTTCCCTCCAACTATATTCACAATAACTTCTCTTCTTTATATGTGTTTTATGTCTCCTTTCTTTACTCTTTCTGCTTTAGGCCAACCTTTTTTTCTGCCTGATTTTCCAAGGTGGGTTTTTTTTCTTTATTTTTCTATCACTGTCATGTGTTTGTCTTTATTTTTCATTTACCATCACTATTGTCACTGCTGTGAGGTTTCTTTCCATAGCTGTCCTGTGATCCTGTGATCCTGTGATCCTGTGATCCTGTGATCCTGTGATTCTGTGTGTGACTGGAGTCAGTGTCTTCTCTTAACATATCCACTCACAGGCAAATTTGGAAAGGAAATATTTCTTTCTATGGCTTCATCTCAGGAAAATGATGAATGAGAAGACACAATTCATGTTGCTGTTATCCATTATACCAAAATATCTCTTTTGCTACTGCAGGTAGGCTTTAGCCAAAAGCACAGAGAGGGATCTGGTCAGAAAATCTGTGCTTACAGTCAGATTCTTGCTAAAATAAATAGGAAGTGCTTAGATTGTAAAGAAGAGATTGTGCTACCCATAGTGTCTTTCATAGTGGCTTTCCTTTTCCACTGCTCCTGGTTAAAGACAAAGCTGAAAAGTCTCCTGAAAGAACACCAAAGTGTTGTGGCATTATTTGTGGGGTCTCTGGACATTTATGGGCTCAGTTCCTGGTTCAGTATCCCATACCTCTAGCAGCAAAATGAAATGATGCCTTGTGAAGAACCATTTATTCAGAGCCATAACTATTCTTTTAAGTTTCTGTAGTATTTAAACAGTTTTCCATACTATTTTTAATACCATGGGACTAGTTTATAGCAATACAATTGTTTGTTTCTTACTTTTTTTTTAATAAAAAGTATTTTTTTAAAAAATAAACACAATTTTCTTTTTTATTTGTATGTTTTCTGTTCTCAGATTTATATGGACTGTATATATGTGACAATTGACAAACATTAAACTGAAAGGCTCTTGCAGTTCTTCTCATATTGGTTTCAAAATCCATAGGATGATCTCTTAGAAAGGTGTATTTTATATAATGTGATTATATATAGATATACAATGTGATTATATATATATATGCACATAAAACAATTCAGACCTAATAATAAATGTCATTAAAAATACAAAGTGAAGAAATTGTGATCTGTCAAGGGTTTGCACTGATTTTTCCCCCTCCTTAAACTTAATCTCAGCCATCCAGTGGCTTGTATTGAATTTAAATTAAACCTTAAACGAGGAACTGATACATGTATAAAACTAATGAATAAAAATCCTGTTTACCAATTAGTTAAATCCAATTAAAGCTTAAGCTGATAATTGTATAAACCTCTGGTATGAAAAAGGATAAAATGTGCTCAGAGCTGTTGTCTACAGTATGTGTTGGGAGATATTTTTATTGGGAACTAGTAACTGTACTGGGACATTGAGTAAAATGCTAATTTAGCTGTGATGAATCAGTGGTATTTAAGCCAGGACTAGCAGTCATCTATTGTCAATAATTGTGGTTTCCAATACAAGAAAATCCACAAATCCAGCGTTCAGAAGTCAGCATGGCTGCATCTGCTCCTCACTAACAGGTCTTACTAAGAAAAAAAATGTTAGAAGCTGCAGTTCTATGTCAGTTATCCAAAAGATATCTTTCCAGAAAGGCAGATCAGACCTGGATAGTTTGATGTGTTCTAGCAGAGTGCAAAACTTCCTATTTCCTCAGGTGTGATTTGATCTGTTCTCTCTTTCAGAATTTATTTTGACAAAAGAATAGCTGTATTTTCAGAAGGCACAGAGCCCAGGCAGGTAACAGGCTTTTCACAGAGCAATGAACATAAGTGAGAGCTTTATAGATGCAGGGAATAAACTCTCAGCTGCTCAATTTTGGAATGGTTTTGAAGGCTTTTCTGAATTATATAAAATTAAGCATAGAACTATTACCACACTTCTGTTGCTCCACCATATCTTTCACTCAGCAATAAATAGTCTCTATGCTTGGATTTCACAAGCATTTTTTTTGTTTAAGTTTTAAAAAAATTAATAATCATTATTACAATGATATTAATGTGAAATGCAGAAGTAAAATACTAAGTGTAATTATTCCCTACCTGCATCCTCTGTTAATTGAGGGGTGAGTNTTGCTCCACCATATCTTTCACTCAGCAATAAATAGTCTCTATGCTTGGATTTCACAAGCATTTTTTTTGTTTGTTTGTTTTAAGTTTAAAAAAATTAATAATCATTATTACAATGATATTAATGTGAAATGCAGAAGTAAAATACTAAGTGTAATTATTCCCTACCTGCATCCTCTGTTAATTGAGGGGTGAGTGGGACTAAAACAAATGTTTTTTTCTTTTTACATCTGCACCATAGTCACAGAGCTTCTCTTTTAATTTAAATACTGAATGAAATAACTGTGTGGGAAATGTTGCTCACAATTATTGTTATTCCTACAGAACAGAGTTCACACAGTCATGGCTTCATTAGTGAAGTGGAATGATGTCACTTTAGTGGATGCATAATGTTAATACTGATAAAAGGAAAAGCTGGCTGGATGAATATAGGACTTTATGCCACTTTTACCATTCTTTATTTTCTTTTCTTTTATAAAGGTTCTAATTTTCATGAACTGAATTTAAGATCTTAGTAACAATAAATATTCACCAGTTAAATAAAAAAACCTATTTGAGTTAGACATAGATTAAGATTTTTTATTTTTACTACTACANATTTTTTTTTTCTTAAATGCTCATAAGAAACCAATGCTTAGGTACTTGTTCTTCATGCATCAAGACAGAAAAGATCACCACGGAAAGTATGTGGAGATAAAGAGTTCCATTACTCTAAAGTGCTTATTTTTTGAAGTGGGAAAGAAATGAGTAAATGACAAGAAGAACAGTAAATTAGTGTGCTGGAGTGAATTATTTCCTTTTCATATTAGCCAAAAGTGCACATGATTAGTGTTGTACTGGAATTAAGACGTGTTAGCAAAATGGTATTACCACAGTTATCAACAGCAAAACTCTCACTTGTCTCCTGGAGCCAAGCTTTTGCCCATCATTTGTGGATACTGAATGAAACAACAGGAATAGAGAAACTGTTACTGGAGCTTTGTTTGGAGTTGGTTTTGAAAGTAAGTTGAGCAGTTTGACATTCAGACAAACCTTAGTACTCTGCTGTTTACAATTCAGTCTGACAAATAACTCGAGCTTGCAATGTTAATCTAGATAGCTTTGACTTTGTCATGGTTTGAGATTAGCTATCAAAATGCTTGATTATATGACAGAAATATCTAATAAACCAAAGACTTGAAAATGTTTCATTTGACTATTACACATGAATATGTGTTATCAGTGGAGAGTATATAAATATCTTGGGTGACTGCTATGCAGGGAAACTCTTTATTCCATTCTACCTAGTTGTGTCTGGACATTCATAAGTATAAAAACTTAAGCCATGCTAAAGTTACTCCAAGTCTTTAGCCTCCAAAAAGAGTGAGCAGGGAAGGCTTAGTTCTTAGATAGAAAGGCTGCTACTGTCTAGCTGCAGGAGCACATCTCCTGTTCCAATGGGAGAGGGCTACTACTGCTAAGTAACAGTTCCAAAACGTGCTCCTGCAATGGTCAGGAGTTTCAAATAGCTATTTGCAATTCCCTCCCTCTTTGAAAAGGAACTGGGCAGAGCCTAAAATACTTGGCTGGCTGAGTCATTTTAAAAAATTTCATCCTGAAGGTCATGGGCAAGATTCTTCTTTCATATCTCTAAGCATTTTAAGATGACACTTAGAGCAGCTAAACTGCTGTTATGGTCACCCAATAGAAATAGGCACTTGTAGAGCACAGTTTGATCTGTTTTAGATGTCCACAAGAGTATGAGATTTAACTGCACTGAGAACTGGCTATTGCTCTGTAGAGACTATAAAGTAATTCAGATGCAGACATCTATATGGTAAATATTTAAAGTTTGGTGAGATGAATCTCACAAAAAATTAAGCACCTAAACCTTACTAGAGATAGTTTTTAACTTTTGTACCTGTTATGGGATTATCATCCCTAGAATTAGTGCCCAATAGCCAATCCTATTGCTTTGTAAGCATTACACTACTACTACTGGATCAGTTCTGGCTGTCTAAAGCAACTGAATATGAGCCAGCAGTGTGCCCAGGTGGCAAAGAAAGCCAATGGCATCCTGGCTTGTATTAGAAATGCTGTGGCCAATAGGAGTAGGGAGGTGGTGGTCCCCTTGGACTTGGCTCTGGTGAGATCATACCTACAAGACTGTATTCAATTTTGGGCACCTCAATACAAGGGAGATGTGGAGGTGCTGGAGTGAGTGCAGAGGAGGGCAATGAAGCTGGGGAAAGACCTGGACAATAAATCTTATGAAGAAACTGGAGATGGTTAGTTTGAGGAAGAGGAGGCACCTCATTGCTGTCTACAGCTACCTGAAAGGACCTTGTGGAGAGGCTGCTGCTGGGCTCTCCTCACAGGTAAATAGTGATAGAACAAGAGGGAATGGCCTCAAGCTACAACTGAGTAGGTTTAGACTGGCTATTAGCAATATATTTTTTTCCCAGCAGCAGTGGTCAGGCATTAGAATGAGCTGCCCAGGGAGGTGTTGGAGTCACCAACCCTGGATGTGTTTAAGGGTGGTTTGGATGTGGTGCTTGGGGCTACGGTTTAAGGGTGAACCCCGTAGAGTAGAGATATGCATTGGACTTGGTGATCCTGAGGGGCTTTGCCAACCTGAACATTTCTGTGATTCTGTGAAAACCACTGGAGCTTCCAACAGTTCCAAGACTCATTCTAAATGCACAACAAGAGCTGAATTTTTGGATTTTTTTAAACCAGTACATTTCTATAACAAACAGAACATTGGTAGGAAGTCAGTATAAAGAAGTCTCAGAATAATTCTTTTTGATCTGGTAGGGTTTTTTGTTGTTTGTTTTTTTTTTCTGAATGCATAACTGAAGAACAACAATCTGTGATAGCTGACTTTTTAGAAGATTAATAATTGTGCAGTTCAAACCAAAGGTCTTTGATGGCACAACCTGTATTTCCTTTATTACAAATATTTGGGCAGAGGCAAGATGAAGCAGTAAACATAACCCAACAAACTGAAATTATCCACTCTTCTTTTACTGTAGAGCAGAAAAGTGACCTTTCAAGCCAAAGATCTGGACCTTTAGCTATTAAACAAAAAAAAGTAGAATGACTTTTATGGTTAAGTTACAGTGTCACAATCCATGAGGGCAAAGATACATTTGTACACTTACTGTAAAACCAAACAACAATTAGAAATGTGGAAACGGTCAACAAAATGGGGGGGGAAGTGCTTTCATGATAATTAGAAATATTTCTATTCCACTCTTCTTTCTCAATAACTCCATCTCCTCAACTTTTAGCTTAATAAAAGCATTGCACATTTAGAGGGAGTCTGTTCTGGAAGGATGGGTGGAACTTAACTATATTGCTTTAGTAGCTTTTTTTTTTTTTTAAAAAAATGCCTGTCATTCTTTTTTTTTTTTGCTTGAGCTCTGATTTTTCTTTTCTACAAAAGCCATTAAATGAAAGTCTAAGTTCCAGCCAGCTTAAATGGGACAGTAGGAATTTTCAAAGGGCTTCTAGCTACTTCACATCATTTTTTTTTTTTTAAAAAAAGGTATCAATTTTATATGTCCAGACAGGTAAGAGCTTTTTTACATTTCCCTCATCTGGATTTTTATTTCACGTCGAGAAAGAACTATTAGGAGAAGTTTTCAAGCTAATGAATAGGAATTAGGACTTCTGTGTCTCACTATCTTTTGTGCTTCAGAAAGTATCTCCCCTGGTGTATTTGAGGCTTGATCTAGCTTCCACTGAGATCAGTGTGTCTCATATTGATTTTAAGGGAGAGCTGGGTCAGGCCTCTGTTACATTAGCTACATCCTGACTAGACCAGTGTGGGTATGAACTGACAGTGATCACCTGAAGATGAAATGCCAGCTTTAAAAACCACTTTGCTATATTTTCTATAACAAAAAAAGAAAAATAAAACAAACAAACAAAAAAATAAACCCCAATAACCTGTGCATGTGTAGGGCAGAAAGAAAGGTGCTGCTGGCAGTTCTGGGTCTGTACAATTAGAGTTTTGATCATCACTCCACCAGGCAAGCAAAGATATAAAAATCATAGTTTGTGTGTTTCTGCAGATAATGAGATAAGTAGAAGTTTTCAGTCAGCCATTTGGAGCAGACATTTCTACTGACCTCCTGCAGGAAATAGGTTCCTGATGCAATCTCATATTGATTGAGCTGCCAGACATTAACTGATGGCCAGCCTTTGAAGGATACTGTTTAAAAAAAAACAAAACCTTGCAGTGCTGTTTCACAGTTTCTTGTGATGTGCTTAGAGATGAGATATCCTGAAAGAGAAAAAAATGGTGGAAATTGAAGTAGCATCATGCACACTTCACTTTCTCATTAGGACCAAAATGAAACAAGGGGGATCAAGATGCTAACAGAGGGTACTTGTTTTTGAACACAAAGGATACTGACTATGTATTAGGACAAAGAGACACTTACTGTACATTGATCTCCACCTAATCTGTGCTGTTGGTGGAGAAGGTTGCCCAGACGCCAGCTTTTATCTCTGGTTATTGGCATTTTACCTAATGAAGTTTGGAAATGGGTCTGAATATTCTGTATTGAAAAGGGAAGATGTCAGAGCAAATATTCTTTATAGGAGTTGAAAAGATTAGAGACTGGGAGAAATAATAACTGGGACAGCAAAACGTGGTGTCAGAGTATATAAGTCCCAAATGTATCTCTGTCTGTCTGCACTCCTACTGACATTAATGCAAACATCACTAGAAATTATTTTGACTCTTGATTGGAAACTACTTACATAGATGCACCACAGTACCCAGTGCTGCTTCAGATAAAAAGAGAATAGACTCTTCTTAATTTTTTTGATAGAACAGGGACCAGATT
>WBNM01024440.1:148215-160901 GCA_013399055.1 Ramphastos sulfuratus | reverse complement strand
TTTTTTTTTCCCCCTCTCCTGCTGCTGCCCTTAAGGAGCCTCACAAATGCCTTCGCTTTGCAGGGGTGGAGAGGATGAGGCTGGGAATCACTGGGATGAAGATGAGCAAGGCCAGCAGTGAGTGGGTGAGTTTGTAAGATGCAGCTGCTGCTGCCCAGCTTCTGTGGGGGGGTGGCACCATCTGAGCTGCCAAGCTGGAGCCCTCCTTTATAGAGCCACAAACAGAATCAGGCAGGGTTGGGACCACAAGGACCACCCAGTTCCAACCCCCCTGCCATGCCCAGGGACACCTCACACTAGCTCAGGCTGGCCACAGCCTCATCCAGCCTGGCCTGAAACACCTCCAGGGATGAGGCTTCCACCACCTCCCTGGGCAACCCCTGCCAGGCTCTCACCGCCCTCATGCTCAACAACTTCTTCCACATCTCCACTCTGACTCTCTCCATTTCCAGCTTGGTTCCCTTCCCCCCAGTCCTATCCCTACCTGACAGCCTCAAAAGTCCCTCCCCAGCTTTCTTGTAGCCCCCTTCAGATCCTGCAAGGCCACAAGAAGGTCCCCTGGGAGCCTTCTCCTCTCCAGCCTGCACAGCCCCAGATAAATGGCACCTGGGGAAAGGTTCTGTCCCATGACTGACAGCCTCACAACAGGGGGGTCATGGTGTGGGGGAGGCTTCAGTGTGTACCTGCATACACATTGCTGCTCCCACCCAGAGCCTCTGGAGAAGGAGGTTTAAGTGGGTTTGAGGAGGGAGGGAAATGGCTAAGATCTGCCTGGTGGAACTGGTTCCAGGTTTAGTGCTTGCCTTGGAAAGGCTGCTCTCAGCAGGGAGGAGGCCTCGAAGTTGTTGTTACTCTCTGCTCTAGGACAGGGCAGCTCCAGGATCCATGCTCTAGGACAGGGCAGCTCCAGGATCTATGTGTAGGATAGGGCAGCTCCAGGATGCATGCTCTAGGACAGGGCAGCTCCAGGATCCATGCTCTAGGACAGGGCAGCTCCAGGATCCATGCTGTAGTTCAGGGCAGCTCCAGGATCCATGCTCTAGGTCAGGGCAGCTCCAGGGTCCATGCTTTAGTACCGGGCAGCTCCAGNAGGGCAGCTCCAGGATCCATACTCTAGTTCAGGGCAGCTCCAGGATCCATGCTCTAGGATAGGGCAGCTCCAGGATCCATACTCTAGTTCAGGGCAGCTCCAGGATCCATGCTGTAGTTCAGGGCAGCTCCAGGATCCATGCTCATGGTCCAGACATTGATATTCTCCACTAGATACCTTCAGCAACCCACACAAGTGCTGCTGGTGGCCCCGGAGGGGCTGGGGGCAGCGGGGGGAGGATTCTCACGCATCACTGCAGCGACCTGCTTTACACAGCAAGGACACTCATCCCCCAGGCCCCCCAGCAGCAGCCACCAGCAGCTCCTTTGGGGACAACTAATCACTTCCTCTCAGATCTGGAGATCACTGCAAGTCTGAGCTCCATAAATAAAAGAACAAAGGGAAAAAAAAAAAACCAAACCCTTGCAACGCTGAAGCTTCAGAAGGCAGCAGAGAAAAAGCCTCAAGCGCAGGACAGCGAAGGACATGGATCTTGTTTTAAGTGGAAGTGTAAAGCTGCTAAACAAGCTGCTCTTATCTGAGGAGTATTAGTAGTAATAGGTGGGAATGCTGCCACAGAGTGAGATTACTTCCACTCCTTGGCCTTGGAAATTGGATCTGCAGTTTTCTGCTGGGGCAATCAGCCCCTGGCTGGATGCATCTTCATTTGCGGTGCGCTCAGAGCATCGATTCCTGCAGCCTTGTACCAACCTTTCCCATGTCTGTCTTAACAGGCACAGCTTTTCTGCCAAGTGGAAAGGATTTGCTAGAGGATCATCCCTTGTGATGCAGTTCTCACCTAGCAGAAGTGGATCCTGTGACCCTCCCTCTGCCTTTGGAGTCAGGACAGCCTGAGCTCGTGGGTTGCCGTTTTGTTGCGTGCCGATGGGAGAGGTTTTTGATGGGGTGGAGGGATGGGAACCTTCAGCTGCTGAACAGGCAGTGACAGAGAGCTTTGGACAACACTCCCTGCTTCAAACCTCTTCCTCCCTCTCCCAGCGTCACTGCATTCAGATTTTAGCCTGGAGTCTGCAAAAGCTTAATTGGAGAGCCCAAAATAGGCACTGGGATCGGATGTGTCTCTCGGAGATGCTCTAATTAGGCAGACGCTGCGGGGGTGATGCAGGATGAGCTGCTGAAGTCTGAGTCACCCAAATTAACCTTCCCTTTCACACCAACACGTAGCCCCTGGAGGTGGTTCTGCTGCTGCAAGCTAAGCAGCAACCAGAGATCTTTTGCCTCCTGGTGTCCTCGAAGGGCTCATCCAGGTCTGGTTGTTTCACAGAGCCATAGAATGGAAGGGACCTGTAGAGCTCCTCCACTCCCAAGGCCTCTGCCAAAGCAGGGTCACCCAGGGCAGGTCACCCAGGGAAGCATCCAGATGGGTTTGGAAAGTCTCCAGAGAAGGAGACCCCACAACCTCTCTGGGCAGCCTGCTGCAGGGTCCCAGCACCCTCACACCAAAGAAGCTCCTGCTCTTGTTGAGGTGGAACCTGCTGGGTTCCACTCAGTGCCCATTGCTCCTTCTCCTATCAGTGGACACCAGTGACAAGAGTCTGGCCCCATCCTCTTGCCCCCCACCCTTCAGATATTTATAGATGTTTGTAAGGTTCCCTCTCAGCCTTCTCTCCAGGCTAAACAGCCTCAGGGCTCTCAGTCTCTCAGCAGAGATGTTCCAGTCCCTTAACCCTCCTCATAACTCTCCTTTGGACTCTCTCCAGCAGATCCTTGTCTCTCTTGAGTTGGGGAGCCCAAGACTGGGTAGAGTATTCCAAGTGTGGTCTCACCAGGGCAGAGCAGAGAGGGAAGAGACCTGGGGGTGCTTCTGCTGGTGTGAGCTAACCAGCAACCAGAGACCTTTTATCTGCTGATTTCCTCAGAGGACTGATCCAGAAGTCATTGTTTGTAGGTTTGGTAAAGGCCATAAACAAGATAAAGGTCCCTGCTGTGCCTGGGGCTGTGCAGCAGCAGTCAGTTTCCTCTGTGGAAGAGAAGCTTGGCTCCAGAAGCTCCTTCCTGCTGCAGGGCAGTGCCTCTGCCCTCTCTTCTCTGGCTCTGAGTGGCCACAGCTGCTCCAGCCTCTAGCTCAGCACTTTGGTGTAAGTACCCAAGCTGGGCTTGCTTGGAGCTGCTACAAACCTGGGCTGGACACTTCCATAGTGAGGTCTCACCAGGACTGTGACATGGAGCTTGGAGGAGAAACACTCCAGCTGGGATTGGAGATGATCCCAGCAGCTTCTCCTTGAAGGAGACTGTCATGCCCTGCCTGTTCCTCACCCCTGGGCTCAAGATTTGGATTAATAAGTCGGGCAAAGGGCTAAAGGCTTTCTTTTGGTAACTTGTCTGTAGTATTTCTGTGGATAACTCAAACCTCTGTGCTTTAGTGGGGCCAAGGCACTACCCTGCCACTGCCCCCTCTGTAAAACTCCAGCTCTGGGGTGTGAGAGCACAGCTGGGTTCCCTGGGCAGCTCTTAAAGCAGCTGATTCCTTTTGCACAGAAAGAGCTTTTCAACATGTATGAGAGCATCTGATGTGAACAGAGCCAAAGCAAACAACCTCAACGTGCTCCTCTTCCCTCCCTAACCCCATCCCACTGCTCCCCTAAAGGCTGCCTGGGCAGAGAGTGCCTCTGGCAGCCTGTCAGAGCCTCCACATGGCCCCAGAAAGGAGCAGCCCAGCTGTGGTCTGGGAGCTGCAGAGGAGCACAGGCAGTGCTGCAGCACAGCTCTGCCCTCGGCTGCGAGGAGCTGGTGCAGGTGGTGCTTTTTTGGGGAGGAAAGGCAGGGCTTAGGGAACAACTTCTTTACTTGATAAACCTGTAACATCTTGGGCCAGACCTTGGCCATGAGCCCTGCTTGTGAGCTTTTGAGGGGGAGGAATTTCTGCAGGCAAGTCAGGGCCCGTGGGAGCTCCCAGCTGCAGTGTAGATGTTACTCCTCTTCTGCTGGGGGAGCTGAGTTCCTGTGAGCACAGAACACAAACCTCTGCTGCTGACTGCTCAGCTGAGCCTTCCTTTGCTGCCATATGTTTTAATAGAAATGTTTGTTTTTCCCTGCTCGTTTTGCTCCTTTTGCAAAGTGAGATGAATCTCCCAGGAGCTGCTTGGCAGGTCTGCTGAAGGAAGCTCGTGGAGGAGCTGCTGGCTTTGCTGTGGCTGGGAAATGGGAACCTGCCAGCTCCTGGTGAGTGTTGGAGAACCCTGGAGCCTCCCCCCGCGGTTGTCAGCACCAGAGAGCACTCTGCAGTCCCAGCTGGTGAGACATGGGTGTGATGGGTGGACCATGGGATGGGTAGAGAACTGGCTTGATGGCTGCACACAAAGAGTGGCCGTCAATGGCTCCATGTCCCACTGGAGGCCAGGGACAAGCAGAGTCCCTCAGGGAGCAGTCCTGGGACCAGCCTTGTTCAACATCAACATCAGCCTCAGCAAGTTTGCTGAGCACACCAAGCTGTGTGGTGCAGCTGGAGGGCAGGGATGGCATCCAGAGGGACCTGGATAGGTGGGCACAAGCCAACCTCATGAGGTTCAACAAGACCAAGTGCAAGGTCCTGCAGCTGGGTCGAGGCAATGCCAAGCACCAATCCAGGCTGGGCAGTGCCTGGCTGGAGAGCAGCCCTGAGGAGAGGGACTTGGGGGTGCTGGTGGATGAGAAACTCAACATGAGCCAGCAGTGTGCACTTGCAGCCCAGAGAGCAACCAGAGCCTGGGCTGCAGCATGAGCAGTGTGGGCAGCAGGGTGAGAGAGGGGATTCTGCTCCTCTGCTCTGATGAGACTCCACCTGGAGTGCTGCATCCAGTGCTGGAGCCCCTGGGACAAGAGGGATGTGGAGGTGCTGGAAGGTGTCCAGAGAAGGGCCATGAGGATGAGCAGAGGGCTGGAGCTGCTCTGCTGTGAGGAGAGCCTAAAAGAGTTGGGGCTGTGCAGGCTGGAGAGGAGAAGGCTCTCAGGGGACCTTCTTGTGGCCTTGCAGGATCTGAAGCGGGCTATAAAAAAGCTGGGGAGGGACTTTTTAGGCTATCAGGTAGTGACAGGACTGGGGGGAATGGAGCAAAGCTGGAGGTGGGGAGAGTCAGACTGGATGTGAGGAGGAAGTTCTTCATCATGAGAGTGGTGAGAGCCTGGCAGGGGTTGCCCAGGGAGGTGGTGGAAGCCTCATCCCTGGAGGTGTTTAAGGCCAGATTGGATGAGGCTGTGGGCAGCCTGAGCTAGTGTGAGGTGTCCCTGCCCATGGCAGGGGGTTGGCACTGGCTGATCCTTGTGGTCTCTTCCAGCCCTCACTGATTCTGTGATTCTGTGACTGTGTTGGAATGCTGAGAGAGAAAAGTGTGTTCCTGTGAAGCTGTTACTGCTGGCTTTAGACCCAAATGCAACTAAATATGTGGTGTTACAGCTGCAAACCTTTTTTTTTTTTTTCCTTGTTTTTAGCCTGATGGTGATGTGTCCCACCTGTCACCTTCATAGTTATTCCTGGAAGAGTGTTAAAAAACAGGGACCTCTGGATACTCCTGTGGTTTTTGATGGCTCTGCACAGTGCAGGTTTTAAAACCCAGTCAAAACTCAAAGACTTAGCCCTGTGAGAGTTCATTCTTTCAGAGATGGCTCTGCCTGCAGCCCAGGCAGGGGTGGGCTCAGCCTTGTGTCTGCACTGAAGCATCCCAACCCCCACAGGCTGAGGAAATCAATGAAGAACACCACAAGTGGTTGGTAGAAAGGTGGTGAAAACTGATCAAGGTGAATCAGAGCGTTAAAATAACTCGCAAGGGAAGCTGGCACGCTCTCCCCGGGCTGGTATTTAACGAAGAGCCTTCAACAGCTGTTGGAAGTGATTACTCATTCCCCGTAATAAAGTCCTAAGGATGGATTTTTGGTAGTTTCCAAAGGTGTGAGGTTTTTCTCTCGTTTCTCATCCTCCTGCCCAGCTGCCAGCGATGGGAAGATGAAGTTTGGAGGGGCTCTGCCCCACTGCGGGGGGTCGGTGGGGCAGGGTGGGCTATGGAGGGGTCTAGCCACGCTTGGAGATGCTCCAAGAGCTTCGGGGCGAGGGGCTCGGGAGCGGGGCGTGGCGAGGGGCGGGGCCTGGCTTCGCACGTTTCCCGCCGGAGGAGGTTTGTCCTTTGCCGGCCGCCATCGCGCCGCCGGCCCCGCCCGCCATATTGTGCCCGGCGCAGGCTTGAGCGGCGGCCGGAGATGGGTGAGGGCGGAACCGAGCGGCGGGACGGAGCCGGGCACCCGGGATGGTGGGGGGGAAAACGGATGGGCGAGGGGTGGAGGAGACGAGCCGGGAGCCGGGGCAGAAAGGCCGAGCGGCGGGCGGGGCGCTGGGGAGCCTCTAGCTGGCTCCTCCCCGTCGCCGCTACAGCCGCCGTGAGGGGGGCGGCAACCGGGCCGCGGCCTGACTCGGAGCCCCCCAGAGCTCCCTGGAGCTGCCTTGGAGTCCCGCTGCGCCCCGCGCTCCTCTGAGCCCCCCACTGCCCCCTCTGCAGGTCTCTAGTACCCCAGTGGAGTCTGCAGAGCCCCCAGTGCTGTCCTGTGGCTCGTCCCGCGAACTTAGAGCCCCCTCCCCTGGCACTCCTGTGCTTCCCACTGCTCTGCTGCAGCTCTGGCCTACGCTCCAAGGGTATTTATAGGCTCCTCGTCACCCTCTTACAGCCCTAGTCTGTGCCTGTAGAGCCCTCAGAGCCCCCCCTGTTTCCCCGGAGTCCCTATGGCCTCCAGGGCCCCTCTGGAGCCCCCACTCGTGCCCCTCTGCCCGCACCGCTGGAGCGTTTGTGCCTCCTGCCTGCACTTCTGTAGACCCCGGAGCCCCTGGCCTGTGCCCTCGTAGCCACCTCTCTCCCTTCAAAATCCTCGTGGGAGTTCCCGAAGCTCCTACAGCTCTCAAGTTTCACTCCTGTAGCTCCCCAGTGTACCCTCCCGACTCTCTTCCCAGGCCAAACACTTTCACCCTACCCCTTTTCCCTCCCAGACTCTATCCAGGGCCTCACACCCACTTCCCACCATCTTCATCTCCCCATCAGGTGCTGTGCTGTGAAGGGGTCCCTCTGCACAGCCCCTTCTGTCCACCACTCTTCATCCTCAGGGCTTCCTGACCTTTATTCTGTGCCCCCAGTGCTGCAGCCACTCTGTGTCCTGCCGACCCACCTATTCCCATGGCAGGAACTTTAGGGTCCTTCCAACCATTCTGTGCTTCTGTGATGACACTTTCAGGGTATTATTTGTTTTTCTTGGGTCTAACCCTCCTGTGCCCTGCCCCTCACAGTCCAGGACAGTTTGCTTGAGGACCCTGCAGTTCAGTGTAAGCTTTGAACTTGTCTTGAGAGCAGTCTCCAACCAAGCCTTCAGCAGATTGCTTTTAATCCAGGTGCTAATTGCTGAGTGATGCAAACTGGAAATTGGCAATCAGAAAAAAAGAAATCTTAAGCAATTGCTGGGGCCTAACCTGAGCTCAGATTTCACTTCTAGGAAAGAGATTTTTTTATCCCTCATGGCTTTCCCCTGAGGTGTGTTGGTTCCCCTCAGGTTAAACAGGAGCCAGGGAAGGTTTTTAAAACATTGGGACTTGTATTTTTGGTTACACTGTGGCAATCAAGCACTAGAAAAACAGGCTGTGGGCTGACATCTCCTTCAGCTCTGCACCCTGCAAACACACCACAACAACAAATGCACTAAAAAAATCAATTTGGGTTGGTTTTTTTTTTGGTTTTTTTTTTTTTTCCATCTTAAAGGAGCAAAAAAGCTACTTTGAGTCCTTTGCAGTGCCCCTTTCAAGGAGTTGTGGCTCTCTGATCCCACCACAGAACCAAGCAAAAGGGGACCTGGGTAGTGCCCCCAATTTAGTGGGTCCTTTGGGCAAATCGTTTAGCTTCTCTGTGAGTGTGCTGCTCTGCCTGTCAGACAGGGATCACAGCACAGTGATGCAGATTAAATATCCTCAGAGAGTGCCTTGGCTTGCAGAGAGGCGTGGAAAGCTTCTCCCTCCTCTGGTGGAAGCCTGCGGATGTCCAACTCTTAGACTTGCTGAGTTCACAGCACCTTTACAAGCTGCTGCATGTCCTGGGAGCGTCAGGAGCTATCTGGGGGCCACATCTATAGCTTGTGGCAAACGCAGGAGATGGAGAAAGGCTGAGCCAAGCTGCACGATGCTGGCAGGCAGCAGCGAGTGACAAACGCTCGCCGTGGGCTGCGGGGAGCAGCTGAGCTCTCATTGTGTTTCCCTTCCAGTTTTAAGGCCTGAAGAGACGATCGGGCAGTGAAGAGCAGAGAAGCCCCCTGAAGACCATCCCTCTGCACCCTCTGTTGTTATGGCAGGGGGCAGGAGGGGCCCAAACCGCACCTCCTACTGCCGCAACCCCCTCTGCGAGCCTGGCGCCGCGGGCGGCTCCGGCCACGCCAGCAGCTCCTCGGTCACTGGCGTGCGCTCCCGCACCAGGTATGGCCACCCCCGGTCCTCACGGCAGGGCTGCAGCTCCCCAGCTGCTCCCCAGTCCCTGCTGTGCACTCCCGGGCCTCCCGGCAGGGCCGCCGGCCCCCANGTTTCATTGGCTTTAGATGGTTACTGTGGAAGAGCTTTTGGGTTCCCTGATTTGCAGTAGCTGCTCCCCTGTCTGCATTCAGGTCCTGTAGCTCTCCCTTCCAGCCCAGGGTCCCCAGCAGCCTTGCTGACTGAGCTGAGATGCCCTCCTGCTGCAAACCTCTGTGCATGCTGCTGGTGTTCTCAGTGCCAAAGTCAGCCTTGCCTGCACCCAAAGGGATCCTCCAGGCAGGCTGCAGAGGGACTTTGTGTGAGGGTGTCTAGAGACAGGCCAAGGGGGAATGGTTTGAAGCTGAGGGAGAGAAGAGTTAGACTGGAGCTGTGGAAGAAGTTCTTCAGTCTTGAAGCTGTCCAGTGGAGGGGACTCCACTGCTTCCCACGAGAGATGATTCCAGTCTCTGACTGTCCTCAGTGGAAAAGTTGTCAGGAGAAAAATTGTCTTCTGCAGTCCAAGGGGAACCTCCCCAGCAGTGAGTTTTCCCCTTCACCCCTTGCCTTTTCCATGTGTGTCCAGGGACAATTTATTGGTGGAGCTGAGAGGCTGAGTCAGTCTTGTCAGCTTGGGAATGTGAGGATTTCAGAGCCAACAGCTTAGGTTCTCCAACCTTTTCCCTCACACAAGGCTGTCAACCTTCTGTTGATCCACTGGAATCCACCCCGGGCTGGAATTCTTCCTGCAGTCACACTCCAAGGCTCTTTTGTTTGCTTGTTTGTTTCCTCTTGGGATTTCCACCAGGAGTTTGTGCTCTGTAGATCCTTTGAAACCCACACCCAGATTCCTTTGACTGTTGTTATTTTAGAGGTGGCAGATCAGGAGAGCTCTCATCTCTGGTGTCCATTAATTACCTTCCTTTGATGAGCAGGGCTGCTCTCTGGGGTGCTGTGAGTGCTGTGCATGCTCACACAGGAACCTCTGACTAAACTTGTTTTTCCTCCAGAGCAGATGAAGAGAAGTGAAAGAATGAGGATAGGGCTTGTGTTTAATTGCTCTGTGTTTCATGTTCAAGCACTCTTAGAAATGTAAAGAGCAGCTCAAAGCTTCCAGTTAATTAAGAGAGCCACTGCTTGGCCCTCGGATAGCAAAATGGCTTTGGAAGCTGTCTCAGTGCAAGGGATTTGGTAGCAAATGAGCAGGGGCTGGAGGTGGCCTGGATCCAAATATTCCTTTCTCTGGGTAAATTCCTGCTCACACCTGCCTGGAGCAGTCCTGGGCACCTCCAGGGTGCTGGCACTTCTGGTTTGGGACAGCCATTGACCATGACAGTCAAAATTAGACTTGTAGGGTTGGAGTCTGTGTGCTGGAGGACAGCGCCGTGCCCGTCTCAGGGAAGTGACTGGTGGCCTTTGCTTTTCCTCCCCAGGAGTGGTTCAGGTACAGGCCTTTCCAGCCCACCTCTGGCAGCTCAGACAGTGGTTCCCCTCCGGCACTGCAAGATCCCAGAGCTGCCTGTGGAGAGGAGTGTGCTGTTTGAACTCCAGCTCTTCTTCTGTCATCTTGTGGCTCTCTTCGTCCACTACATCAACATCTACAAAACAGTCTGGTGGTACCCACCCTCCCATCCACCTTCACACACCTCACTGGTAAGCACCAGAGGGCAGCTGCTGTCTGCTGTGGCTCACAGCCTGGCTCTTGGACCCTTAGAGGTTGTCTCTAGATGTTTGGTGCAAACACCAAAGTGGTTTTGCAGCCCTGCAGGGCTGCCCCCATCACTCTTTGTTGGAAGGTTTGCAGCACCTCCTGCCTGTTTGGCATTCTTCTGACCTTGGAAGAAAAGGTCCAAGGAGGAGTTAACTTGAGAGGGTCTCTGTTGAATGAAGGTTTCTGCTGCCCTTTGAACCACTTTGGTTTTGTCCCCACAGAACTTTCATCTTATTGACTTCAACGTGCTGACAGTGACAACAATTGTCCTGGCCCGCAGGCTGATTGGTGCTATTGTGAAGGAGGTAAAGTCCCCAGGCAGATCATCTCAGGAGGTTCTTTCCTCTCAGGTGAAATGTAAAGCTCTCTGTCCCTGTTGCATTTCCAAACTCCTGCCCTTTGCTAAAGAGCTTTGTGTTGTGTCCAAGGCAGAAATCAAGGCAAAGAATAGCAATGAGTGCCTCAAAGCATTGCTTGTGGCTCTCTCTGCCCTTCTGGGGTTGTTTCTGAGTTGCTGTCTCAGCTGGACAGGGCTAACCCTGCTTTCCTCCTTGTGAAGAGCAGCATTTGGCTCCTCTTCTTTGGATTGCTGCCATGAGGAACCAGTGGAGTTTGCTTTCTGCTGAGTGCAGAAGCTCTCTCTGGTGAGGGAGGTCCAGGAGAGTGGGTTGGTCACACCCATAGCCACCAGACCTTACCAAGAAACCCTGAGAGCTCTCCTCATTCCACCTTTAGGAGTGGGGCCCTGAGGGCTGCAGAGTCCTGAGTCTTCCCCTTGCTGGTGGCAGCCAAGCAGAGCCTTTTGCTGGCTCTTCCTTCACGTCTGTGAAGTTGACTGTGCAGATTGAGTGCTGCTCATTCACCCTTTGCTTCCTGCAGGAAGAGTGGGTCAGCCTGTCCCCTGCCCAGCTCTTTCTTCTCTCCCCACAGGCTTCACAGAGTGGCAAAGTCTCCCTGCCACGCTCCATTTTCCTGGTGGTCACTCGGTTTGCTGTCCTCACTGGCACAGGCTGGAGCTTGTGTCGGTCAATAATCCACCTCTTCAGAACCTACTCTTTCCTCAACCTCCTCTTCCTCTGCTACCCGTAAGTATCCTGTGAGGACAGGCTGAGGGAGCTGGGGTTGCTCAGCCTAGACAAGAGAAGGCTTCAGGGAGACCTTAGAGCTGCATTTCAGTATCTGAAGAGGACCTGCAGGAAGGCTGGGGAGGGACTGTGTAGAAGGGCTTGTGGGGATAGATAAGAGGCAGTGGTTTGAAAGTGGAACAGGAGAGGTTTAGGTTGGACACCAGGAGATAGTTCTGCACATGAGGGTGGTGAAACACTGGAACAGGTTGCCCAGGGCTATGATTGAGACCTCATCCCTGCAGACATTCAGCATCAGACTGGATGTGTCCCTGGGCAGCCTGCTCTAGTTGGAGATGTCCCTGCTGACTGCAGGGAGGTTGGACAAGATGCCCCTTGAGGGTCCCTTCCAACCTGATGCAATCTGTGAATCTCCTCTGGCACTTGGGTGTGATTTGCAGTGTTGCTTCCATGGGTGTTGCTCAGTTGAAATGAAGCCTGAAAGTAAATAAGCAGTGACCTGGTAACAGAACTTCAGCCACCTGCTAACAGAACTTAAGCCACCTGGTAACCTTTTCTCCTCTTGCTGTGTCCCATTTCTTCATGGTGGCAGGGCAGAACTTTGGCCACAGCTCAGCTGTAGTGTCAGCACTAACGATTTAATTGCTGTGACAAGGGTTGTCTGCTGTTCCCATGGTGTTTAAGGAACCCTGTCCTCAGCTTGCCTGAGTTCTTGGGTGCCTCTGGCAGCTGGAGTGCCTCAAACAGCTTCCCTGCTTTATGGTGACTAACAGAAGTCAGCTCTGCCTCCAGTGAAATGGGAGCAGCTCCCTTCTCTCTGGTAGATGCAGGAGGAAGCATCTCATCATTCATGAGGAATCTCATTTCTTCCAAGGAACAAGTGATAGGACAAGAGGAAATGGCCCCAGGTTGCCTCAGGGAAGGTTTAGGTTAGACACAAGGAACAAATTCTTCCCCAAAAGAGTTGTCAAGGCCTGGCCCAGGCTGCCCAGGGCAGTTCCCATCCCTGGAGGGATTGAAAAGCTGTGGAGATGTGGTGCTGAGGGCCATGGTTTAATGGTGACTTGGCAGTGCTGGGTTAGTGGTTGAGGACTCCATGAGCTGAAAGGTCTCTTCCAACCAAAACAAATCCACGATTCTGTGGTAAAGATCTGAGGCTTTGGTGTTCGTGGCCAGATGGAGGAACCTCTCATCTGGAGTTCACACAGACCCTAGATGCTGTTGAGGAGGGGGATGTTGAGGAGAAGACTGAGAGGGGATCTAATAAATGTTTATAAATCTCTGAGGGCTGGGGTCAGGAGAGGTGGGGGGACAGGCTGTGCTCACTGCTCCCTGGGA
>WBNM01024440.1:119928-147490 GCA_013399055.1 Ramphastos sulfuratus | reverse complement strand
GCAATGGATGGAAGCTGCAGCACAGGAGGTTCCAGCTCAACACAAGGGGAACTTCTTTGCTGGAAGGGTCCCAGAGCCCTGGCACAGGCTGCCCAGAGAGGCTGTGGAGTCTCCTTCTCTGGAGCCTTTCCAGGCCTGTCTGGATGTGTTCCTGTGTGCCCTGAGCTGGATTGTCTGCTCCTGCTCTGGCAGGGGGCTTGGACTGGATGAGCTCTTTGGGTCCCTTCCAACCCCTGACACCCTGTGAGAGGCAAGTCAGGAGGCTGTGTGCACAGGCAGCTGGATCACACCTGGTCACAAAGACCTTGTGGAAAGTGAGAAGCAAAAGCATCAGAGTTTAACTTTGCTTAAACTCCAGACAGCAGAGGACAACATTGTCCTGGTAGAGGACATTTCTGTCATGAGACTGAGTCCATCTCCCTCCTGCCACTCCATGAAGCTAGAAGGACTCCAGGCTGAGCAGTCCTGGCACTGACCTGTGAGGACAGAGCTCCAGGAGAAGGGGATTGGCTTGAAAAAGGGAGGCAGTGTGGAGGAGGAGGATGTGCCTTAGTAGGATTCTTCCCTGGTTTAAGTTCCTGATAGGTTGTAGAATGAGAAATACCTTGGAGTGAGTCTGTCAGACCTCAGGGATGAGCTCAAGTCCTCTTGCCCTGAGGAGCTGGTGCCATCAGCTGAGCTAGGGGAGCATCAGGAGCTACCTCACTATTCCTGGTGCTGTGGCATGTTCAGGAGCTGTACAGCAACCACCTCTGTGGGTGCTGCTTTTTCAAGAGGGGTGAGCAGCCACGTGGGGAGGCCTCATTTCACCTGCCTGAGTACTGTGAGTTTTGGTGGCTTGGTTAGGTGAAGGTACCCAAACACTCATGGTTTGATAGGCAGAGAGGCTGCTCTGTCCTCACCAGCAGTTCTTCTTGTGCCCACAGAACACTCAGTACTACGACAAGCGCTGGTCCTGTGAGCTCTTCCTCCTGGTCTCCATCAGCACCTCTGTGATCCTGATGCAGTACCTGCTCCCTGCACGCTACTGTGACCTGCTGCACAAAGCTGCAGCACACTTGGGCTGCTGGCAGAAGGTGGACCCAGCCCTCTGCTCCAACGTGCTGCAGCATCAGTAAGGACCTTGCTGCTGGGGCTAGGGTTGGAGTTCTCTCCTGGCTGGCGTAAGCAGGGGGTGGATGGGGAGCTTGGTGTGCCAGCCATCTCCTTCTTGCTTAAGAAAACAGCTCCTTCTTCACCAAAAGGGTTGGAACAGGCTGCCCAGGGCAGTGCTGGAGTTCCCTATCCTTGGAGGGGTTTCAAAGCTGTGGAGATGTGGTGCTGAGGGCCATGGTTTAGTGGTGACCTGGCAGTGCTGGGTTGATGGTTGGACACAGTAATCTTAAAAGGTCTTTCCACTGAATCACTGTGGCTGGAAAATTCCTTCAAGATCATCAAGTCCAACCATTCTCTAACTCTACCAGGACCACTACTACAGCATATCCTTGAGCAGCCATATCTGGGTGGCTTTGGAACACCTCCAGGGGTGGAGATTCAACCACTTCCCTGGGCAGCCTGTGCCAGTCTTTGAGAACCCTTTTGGTACAGAAGTTCTCCCTCCCAATCTAAACACTTCATTCTAAGAGAAAGACAAATGAAAGCAGAGCTGTTGGCCAACACATCTGACAGCTTCCAGACCCTACCTGCAGCCAGCAGCTCTGATTTTGGGCAGCACACCTGCTGCTGCTGGCCACAGGGTAACTGCCATTTGTCACCCACACCTCGATGGACCAAACTCTGTGCTCCGGAATCACAGCAACACTGCAGCAGGAGCAGCTGGGACCTTGCCCCTGCTGGTGGTGGGAGGTCAGCAGACCCCTCCTCAGCCCTGGTGGGGGTACAAATGAGCTCTGCTTGTTTGCCACAGGTGGACAGAGGAGTGCATGTGGCCGCAGGGGGTGCTGGTGAAGCACAGCAAGAACGTCTACAAAGCCGTGGGGCACTACAACGTGGCTGTGCCCTCCGACGTCTCCCACTTCCGCTTCCACGTAAGAGCACTTCTGCCTCCTGGGGACCTCAACAGGGTCACAGTCCTCTTGTCCCTAACACCTCAGGACTGCCCAAGCTGGCTCAGAGCAGGAGAGCTTCCCCCAGGCTGTGCCCAAGTGTGCAGTGAGCAGGGTCTGGGGCAGTGTCACGTCCAGCCTATGTCTCCTGTCAGTGCCCCTGCAGCCCAAGGCTCTCTCCAGAGGCATTCCCAGGTAGATACTGTGTCTCCAGAGGGAATCCCAGAGGAATCCTCACAGGCCTCTGCTCACACATCCTGTCCAAGGCACATTTGGAAGGGTCTGACCTCGCTCAGTGCCTCGTTCTGGTGCATCTGGAGTTCTGTGGCCAGCAAGACCAGGGCAGGGATTGTCTCTGTGCTCAGCTCTGGTGAGGCCACACCTTGAGTCCTGGGTTCAGTTTTAGGCCACTCAGTCCACGAAGATGCTCAGAGGGCTGCAGCAGCTCTGCTGTGAGGACAGGCTGAGAGAGCTGGGGCTCTGCAGCATGGGAGAGGAGAAGGCTTCCAGGAGACCTTGGAGTGGCCTTCCAGGATCTGAAGGGGGCTACAGGAAGGCTGGGGAGGGACTATTGACAAAGTCTGGAAATGCCAGGACAAGGGGCAATGGGTTTGAAGTGGCAGAGGGGAGATTGAAACTGGATGTTAGGGGGAAGTTGTTTGCAGTGAGGGTGGTGAGACACTGGCACAGGTTGCCCAGGGAGGTTGTGGCTGCTCCCTCTCTGGAGGTGTTCAAGGCCAGGTTGGATGAGGCCTTGAGTGACCTGTGCTAGTGGGAGGTGTCCCTGCCTATGGCAGGATGTCTATGGATGATCTTTGAGGTCCCTTCCAACCTTACCATTCTATGATTCTGTGATTCTAGGGAAATTGAGGGGCTGGAGAACAGGGCTGGGGAGGAGCAGCTGAGGGAGCTGGGGGTGTTCATCCTGGAGAAAAAGAGGTTGAGGGGAGAGACCTTCAGGCTCTCTGCAACTCCCTGGAAGGAGGCCAGAGCCAGGTGGGGATTGTTCTCTTCTCCCTAGGAACAAGTGATAGGATGAGAGGAAATGGCCTCAAGCTGCACCAGGGGAGGTTTAGATTGGACATCAGAAGAAACTTCTTCTCTAAAAGGCTTCTCAAAGAGTGGCACAGGGAAGTGGTTGAATCCCCATCCCTGAAGGTGTTCCAAAGAGGCAGAGCTGTGGTGCTGAGGGCCATGGTTTAGCACCAACCTTGGCAGAGTTAAGGGTAGGACCTGGGTGAGCTTAAAGGCCTGTGCCAACCTAACCTGTTCTGATTCTCTGGTTCTGGTCTCTCCACCAGTTCTTCTTCAGCAAACCACTGCGAATCCTCAACATCCTGATCCTGCTGGAGGGAGCTGTCATTTTCTACCAGCTTTACTCCCTGATTTCTTCAGAGAAGTGGCACCAGACCATCTCCCTGGCTCTGATCCTCTTCAGCAATTACTACGCCTTCTTCAAGCTGCTGCGGGACCGTCTGGTGCTGGGCAAAGCCTACTCCTACTCTGCCAGCAGAGACTCAGAGCAGAAGTTAAATTAAAACAGTTGCACTGATATTGAGGCTTATTACAGAACAAACAGAACAAAAAAAAAACACCTCAGAGCTTTGTATTTTTGTTACCACTGCTTTTTGGGTTTGGTTTTTTTTTTTTTGGGGGGGTGGGTTTGATAGCACCAAATGACATCAAGCTAATGGAGGTGACATGATTGATCTCCCCTATTTGAAATTGCCTGGAGAAAGCAACCCAAACTCCTCAGGTTCAAGGTCCTGACAGTGCAAGAGCAAAGCAGCTGTGCCTTAGGCTGCGAATGTGCCCCAGAGCGTCTCCAGAGCAGAAGCATCTCAGACCCTGGCTCCCTGAGAGGGCTGAGGCAAGCTGCTCCCTTCTNGGGGGGGGGGGATTGTTTTGGTTTTGTTTTTCTTTGATAACTGATGTAATTAAAAGGGGAAAAAAATAACAACAACAAAAAAAAAAAAAACAGACATATTTTTTTACTCCCAACAGTTGTTTGTGTGTTTGTTGGTTGGTAAAATCTCCCCTTCCTTCAGAAGGTTTCCTCTCCTTTGTGTTTGAAGGGTTTAATAACAGCAGGGTGTTGGTTTGAGAGGCACAAAGCAGCAGGGAGCAGGTGGGAAGAGAACTTCAGGTGTGACACAGCTCACAGCTTCCTTTCTGCATCACATCATAGAATCGTTAAGGTTGGAAAAGACCTCTGAGATCAAGAGCAGTGTGGGCAGCAGGGCAAGGGAGGGGATTCTGCCCCTTGGCTCTGCTCTCCTCAGACCCCACCTGCAGTTCTGGAGCCCCCAGCACAGGAAGGACGTGGAAGTGTTGGAGCCAGGAGGCCACCAAGATGCTCAGAGGACTGCAGCAGCTCTGCTGTGAGGACAGGCTGAGAGAGTTGGGGCTGTGCAGCCTGGAGAAGAGAAGGCTTCCAGGAGAGCTTGGAGTGGCCTTGCAGGATCTGAAGGGGGCTACAGGAAGGCTGGGGAGGGACTATTGACAAGGTCTGGGAATGCCAGGACAAGGGGAATGGGTTTGAAGTGGCAGAGGGGAGACAGAAACTGGATGTTAGGAAGAAGTTGTTTGCAGTGAGGATGGTGAGAGACTGGCACAGGTTGCCCAGGGAGGTTGTGGAGCACAGAAGCACCGAAGGTGATCGAAGATCACCAGGTGTTCCCTGCTGCGATTTGAGGCCATTTCCTCTCATCCTGTCACTTGATACTAGGGTGAAGAGACCGACCCTTACCTCGCCACATCATGAAGGGTTCAGCCTTAACCTTGTCCTTTCCACGGACCCCCAAAGGACCTCCCACAGCCTTTCTGTGCCCTGTGGATGTTGAAGAGGCTGCAGTGATTTTAATCTCACAATTCTCACCGTTCCACACCCATTTTACAACCCTTTTACACCCCTTTTAAAACAGTTGTGCCAAAGCTGCTGCTACCCCTCACTTGCAGCCCCTGCAGGGGGATAGTTTGAGGTCCACAGGGATGGGGTGGGGGGAACAGACTGTGAGCAGGGAAGCTTGGGGAGAGCTCAGGGAGGGTCTCGGGTTGGGGAGAAGCTCCGGCTGCTCCCGTTGGGGTGCCCACCCCTCCTTGCCGCCTCGCCTGCCCAACCTGCCCGTCAGGTCTGACCGGGCATGGGACCGGGAGGATGAGCAGGGTGACATCACCAGGGTGAGGAGGAGGAGGAAGGGGCCCGCCTCAGCCCCTCGGTGACTCGGGGCTGGCAGCAAGGGAGCCGACGCGGAGCCGCCACCGTCCCTGCTGCCGGGGGCAGCGGCCGTGGCCGCCGCTCTGGCCGGGTGCAAGCTCGGGGCCCGTGATGGGGCTGCCGCGGCCGGTGCCGGATGGAGCCTTTGTTCTGGGAGGGTCCCGTGGCCGCCAGAGGGCGCTCGGCGCCGCTCCCGGTGCTGGTCTCGGTCCTGCTCCCACTGCCGGCCCTGAGGCCAGTCCCGGTCCCGTTCCCAGTCCCGCACTCGGTCCCGCCCCAGCAGGTGCCCGCAGCGCTGGCGGTCTCCGGTGCACGGGAGACCATCCGCGCCCGGGGACACCGGGAACGAAACCGGAGATCAAACACTCAACCAGGGACGGGCTCCGGGGACCGACACCGGGACCGGACCCCAGCATCATGCCGGTGCACAGGAGCCCGTCACCGGCCGTGCCAGCGAGGTAGCATCCCGAGCAGCGAGGTGACGCCGGGCACGGTGCCCAGGCTCTCGGTAACCGGCGGCCAGCCCTAAGCATCCGACCCCCAAAGGGGAGAGCGGAGGGGGCACGGTGGGGCCAAAGGTCCCCGGGAGCAAAGCCGCCACCGGGATGGGAGCCGCAGCCACCACTCCCTGCCAGCAGCACATGGAGAGGGCGAAGGGCAGGCGAGGCAGAGGAAGGAGCAGCAGGAAAAACCAGACTGGGGCTCGCAGGGAGCCAGAGTGCAGCTGAGCACCCCCTGGGACTATGCCCCCGCACCCCGGGGCGGCGCCGTGAGGGGGCAGGGACGGAGCTGAGCCTTCCACCGGGAGGCCAATGGCTGAGGGGCCTCGAGAGGTCACGGCATGGGAAGGCTGCAAGAAGCAACCCCCCCGGCAGGTCCTGGGACAACGGGGGGGACGGAAACGGGGGTGGGGGGAGTGGAGAGGCCCCCCCCGAGCCTGTCTCTGGCTCTCGTAGGGCTCCAGCCAGGGCCAGTCCAGGGACTGCTAACTGGGATGGGGGGAGGATGTCGGGGGGTGCCCTGAGCGGGCGTGCCTGTGCCCCGGCCCCCTCCCCACGGCAGCAGGAGGAAACGGCCGTGTCCAGCCTTTCCCGAGGATGAGGATTTCCTTCCTCCCATTGAGCAGGGACCCTGAGGTTAGCACGCAGCCGTGGGGTGCTCTCCCCGTGGGATGGGGAGCCTGGCTGGAAAGTGGGAGCAGAGACCCCCATGGCACACACGGCACCGACATGACCCCACGCATCCCCTCCCCCTTTTCCTCTGCCTGCCAGGATCCCATGCAGCAGCCTCTGTGCCCACAGGGACCAGGCTTGGGGGGGCTCGGGATGGACACCTGGAGCCATTCCCCTCTCTCCTTCCCCCTGGATTCTCCCCCTCCCCTTTGCCCACTCTGAGCACTCTGCTGGCATTTGGGGGGACAAGAAGGAGCAGCCCTGGGGTGACAGAACCTGAGCCTCCATGGGATGGCCCAGCTGGGGCTGGATGAGCTGCAGCCATCCTGGCTGAAGGGTTTGGGCTTCCAGTCACAGCAGGAGGGTTTGGAGGTCCCCTAGGTCTAGCACCACGACCCTCACCACTACTCACCTCTGGGCAGAGCCTCCCAGCCCCCAAGGGTGCCTGTGCCCCACTGCTGCACCCCTGACCCTCTCCTCCTTGCAGGAGCCTGTCCCGGACACGGAGGGCACTGAATTCCCAGAAAAGGCTTTTCCTGCAGCAAGGAAGTGCTGCGCTGGGGAGCAAGGGACACGTCTCAGCCCCCGGACTCGTGTGACAGTGACTGTGCAGGGGCTTTCCCTGTGACCCCTAGGGGAGATCCCGGGTGGGAATTCCCCGGGGAGCAGTTAGGTGCTCCTCGGTGGTGACTTCATGGACGACTCAGCTGCCTCGGTGACCCCAGGGCAACCCAAGCGGTGCCCAGCCCCGCGGCGGCTCCGTGCCCCCGGGGGTCCTGGCTTGGCTGGGCTCCATCTGCCGCCCTCCCCACGCCCGCTAATCCCGGGATTAGCAGCCAGATGCCAGGCGCAGGTTTGCTGCAGGTAAAGAGTTTCCCTCGGGGAGGAGGCTGAGGACACCAGAGCCCAGGCAATTATGGCTAATCCCATACCTGCAGCTAACCAGCTCTGCCTCCTCCTCCCTGAGCCAAGCGGGATCCGGTGGCTGCCAGGGAGAGTCTGGCTGGCATCAGAGAGTGGTCCCTGAGCCAGGAGGGCAGCCTGGTACAGGGAGTTTGTGTGTGCTGGGGACTCATCCTAGGGTGCCCCCAGGCATGAGACCTCCACCATGCTCGTGGGTCACAGAGCAAGAAGCCAGGCATAAAACACCCCCCGTGGGGGTTGGCACTGCTGGGGGCACTGCTGAGCCCTCTCTTGGCAGATCTGCAGTGGGCACTTGTGCTAGGGACAAGCTTTGGCCTCGCTGCCCCTTGGGAATGCCTTCCACTGCTTGCCCGGGGACGCAGCTGATGGGACGTGGCTGTTTTCCCCGAAGAGCCCATCCCAACATTCCTGGGAGGCCACATCTGCTGCCCCCAGCCCCAGCGCCCCCAGCCAGCCAGCTCCTGGCCAGTCCCACCCCGGTGCAGATGGGAGATGGACACTGCAGGCTGCAGCTGCTCAGGATGGGGCTGCAGACAGGCCCCTGGCCCACAAACCAGCCCCACACATCCCCCACGGAGCTTCCCCCCTCGCCCCAGATGTCACACCTGAGCCCATTTTCTCCCTGCCACCTTCCAGTTCCAGTCCAGAGGTGGTGTTGGTGCCCTGATGGTCCAGCGCCAGGGGGCCATGGGTTGCTGGGAGTCTGCAGCAGTCCTACCCTGCTGGGAACACAACAAACACCCTCCCAACTCCTCCTCTTCCTCCCCCAAACCCCAGCTTGATCCTTGCTGGAGCACTGCCAAAGCCAGCATCCAGCAGCTGCTGATGTGGGGAAGGGGACAGGAGGGTGCAGCTGGACAGGAGCACCACACAAAGCCAAAGGTGCCCACCCTGGGGGACACAGTTCCCCGGGGGTTATCCCAGCTGGGCTGTGCCATCCTTCATCTGCAGGCTGGCAGCTTTAATTCTTCCTTAATAATCATTTATGCCATTAATAAATTCAAATCCCTAAAGTGGCTAATTAAGGGTTCGTTTGCCTGCTGCCAGCTCACACCCAGCAGGTTTGGGGTGAGATCAAAGAGAGAGGAGGTGGAAATCAGAGTGGGGAGGAGGGAACATCCTCCCAGTGCCCATCCACCAGCACCCCTGCTCTCCTGGGATGAGGACTGGGGGCTGGGGACCCCTGAGCAGCACCCCAGGTCCTGCCCCACACCCCAGGCTCAGAGCTGTGGGCTCGCCATGGGGCTTGGGCACCCCAGCCCAGGAGGTGCTGAGCAGATCTGAGTTGGCCACCGCTGGCCCTGCCTCTGCCTGACCTTGCCTGGGGCTCACCTGGCCCAAACCAGGGCAGGACAAGGCCCATGGGGCCCCATCCTGAGAGCTGCCCTGAATTAGCTGCTGCAGATCCTGGTTAGCAGTGACACTCACGGCCTCATTTCCTCACCTCAGCAAGCCCAGGGTGGGACCCAGCAGCTGGGGCAGCCAAGTGCGGGGTGGTGGGGCTGGATCCCAGCCCACCAAAGCTCTCCCACTCCTCTGCTCCTCAGCTGAGGCCTCTGAACTCATTGCACTTGTGCAAGGGAGCAGAGACCAGGCTGCCAGCACCCACAGCCCCACGGGGAGCAGATGGTGGCTCGTGTAGGGCAGCATGGGGGCCAGATGGGTGGCAGAGGAGCAGAGCTGTCCCACCCCCACTCCTCCCCCAGCTTCTGCTGCCGTTTTGCCCAACCAGCTCCAGCAGCAGCCATAAATATTTAACAGCTCCATCCTCTGCTCACTGCTGAACTGACAGCTGGAGGGACAATGGCAGCTCCCACAGCTCCCAGCCCACCATGCTGGGGGTCACTGGGCTGAGGCTGTCACCATGTGGGCAGAGCCAAGGGCATACCCTCACCCTGCAGCATTGCTCTGAGCTGGAGCTAAATAACCCCAGTGAGACAGACTGGAAATACTTCAGGACTGAAGAGTGGTGGATGGAGACTCTGGAGGGCCCAGGGATGTGTCCCAAGAGCTGGGGACAAGGAGTGAGCAGGCAGAGCTGAGCAGGTTGCCCACCACCCAGGTGGGCATCCTGGGGGCTGAGCATGCCTGAGTCCTCTTGGAGGTCCAAGGGGCCATAAATACTCCAAACCCACCCTTAGGCCCCCACACCTCCTTGGCCAGACCCCAGCAGAACCACCTCAGCAGCTACCAACAAGGTCCTGCCCCTGGCACAGGCGTGCTGGGCTGGCTGTGCCCGGCTGGCAGGGGGCAGAGCCGCTTGCAGGATCTCCCACGCTGCTGCGCCAGGCTGCGAGTCCCAGCCTGCGGCTGCTCCCGGGCACGCCACTACCTGCAGCCCCCACGGGTGGCACGGAGACGTTCCCAGCCCGGGGCTTGCCCAGGAAGGGCATCTTCCTGGCATTGAGGCAGTTTCGGTCTCGCCGTGGGCACGGCCCCGGTGACCCCCGTGGGACACACGTGCGGCAGGGGCAGGCTTCCTCCCACCGCCACCGCCGCGACCCCGACTCCTTCCGCCGCTCTGCCGCCAGCCCCGGGGCCGCCGCTGCCTTCCTGCCCCGTCCTGCGCCGCCGCTTCCTGCCCACGGCAGCCGCTCTGCCTCCTCCCTAGCCCCACGGCCCGGACCGGCCCATCCCGTCCCGTCCCGTCCCAGCTTTCCCCAGCACGCCAGCACCATCCGTTCCCCCGTGGCTCTTTCCCACCCCTCCCACGGGAAGATGTGGCCCCACCGCAGTGTGCCAGCTGCTGTCTCTGTGCCCTCCTCGGAGCTCTGGTCCCCAAGCCTCTGTGGGGGGGACCTGTTGTCTCCCCAAAGCTCCTGGCACCTTCCAGTGCCAGTGCAGAGGTGGTGTTGGTGCCCTGATTAGCCCAGTCATAGGGGGTCCTGGGTTGCTGCGAGCTGTACCCCACCGGGAGCTCAACAAACAGCCCCCCAGCTCCTCTTCTTCCTCCCCAAACCCACCCCCACCCCCCGCCCCANCCCTTGTAAACAGTCCCTCCCCAGCTTTCTTGTCGCCCCCTTCAGATCCTGCCCAGCCACAAGAAGGTCCCCTGGGCGCCTTCTCCTCTCCAGCCTGCACAGCCCCAACTGCCTCAGTCTCTGCTCACAGCAGAGCAGCTCCAGCCCTCTGCTCATCCTCGTGGCCCTGCTCTGGACACCTTCCAGCCCCTCCACATCCCTCTTGTAATGGTTTGAAATAGGAGCAGGAGAGATTTAGGTTGGACACCAGGAGGAAGTTTTGCACAATGGGAATGGTGAAACACTGGCACAGGCTGCCCAGGGCTGTGGTTGAGGTCCCATCCCTGCAGACATTCAAGATCAGCCTGGATGTGGCCCTGGGCAGCCTGCTCCAGCTGGAGGTGTCCCTGCTGCCTGCAGGGGGATTGGGCAAGATGCCCTTGGAGGGTCCCTTCCAGCCTGATGCACTCTGTGTAATCTGTGACCCCCTCCTGGGACCTCTGATCCCCACACCTCCGCCTGGGACCTCATCCTGACCCCAGCAGCACTGTGCTGGGTGGTGGCAGGGGGTCCACGTGCCAGCAGCCACTCCCTTCCAGCTGAGTGCTATCAGCATCGAGCTGAGCAAAGCTCCCCCCGGGCTGGGCAGCAGCAGCTCCCCGACCCCAGCCACTTTTGGGGATCTACTTCTGCCCTAGTTTTAAATCCACAGGGACTGCACACTCCAGCTGACAGCAGTGAGATCTTTCCAGGAGCAGGGAAAAGCCCCAATGCAAAGCTTCCCTCCACCTTGGGTTTGGGTTTATTTTTGGAGGGAGGGAGAAATGAGGGTCCCACAGGCCCATCCCAAGCCCATTGCATGCTGCTGCCGAGGTCAGGCTGTTCCCACGCTCAGCCCAAGGGTCTCCCCCAAACCGGTCTGGCGTGCAGGGCTGTGACGTAGCCCCGAGCCAGGCAGCATGCACCAGCAAGCCCAGGGGTGGGGGGGACTGGTGCAGGGCATGGGGTGTAGCAGCAGGATCAGACCTGCATGAGCCTCCCCCCCCCACCCCTTACCCCTTGCTTCCTGGGCAGCCATGATGGAGCCTTAGCAAAGAGGGAAGGCAGAAATTTCCTTCTCCTTCCTCCTGCAGAGCTGGGATCAGCACGCTGGGGTGACCTGCTCCTACATCCTTCAATCAACCCCCACCACCCCCAGCCTGGCCACCCACAGGGTGAGGACTAGGAAGGGTTTATCCTTATCTCCCTGCTTGGCTGATGCAAGATTTGCTCATTGCTGCTGCTCCCCAGGGCAGGTGACGTTGGTGGTGTCGCCTTCCCCTGGCTGGTTCAACCCTTCCTGCAGGGATGATGCCACCAACATCTGTTTTGCACCCCCCTGGCATCACTCTCTGCCCCATGGCTGCTCAGACAAGACCACCAAAGCTTCCCCCACCCTCGATCCTGAGAGCTCCATTCCCTCAGGGAGAGTTCATGGTCAAGGGGGGTTGGGGTACCCCTAGGAACACCGCAGGGAATGGAGGCCTGGGGGGCTGGGGAGAGCTGAATCCTGGCTGCTGGAAACAGGCTGCTGCCAGCCTTCTGCACCAGCCATGAATAAGTGGATTAGGAACCAATCTCATTATCACTGCTAGCAGCCTTGGCGAGGGCCGTGGGATGGGGACAGGGATGGGGACACTCCTGGGAGGTGGGACTGAGGGTGGGCAGTGCCCAGCACTGGGCAGATTGTGGCCATGGTGCTTCAACAGCAAGAGCTCTGCTGCCTGCTGATGCCAGCGATGTGGCATCCGGGCTCTAATGAGGCAGGACGGTTAATTAGTCAGTGTCAATTTATGTTAATTAGTTGGAGGAGTCGAGAGACTTGATTCCTCTGCCACCTGGCTGGCACTGGGACGTGCAGAGCCTGGCTGGGAGCTGGGGGGGGCATGTGCATGTGTGTGCTGCTTCGGTGTGAGGGTGCTGGAGCCCTGCAGCAGGCTGCCCACAGAGGCTGTGGAGTCTCCTGCATCTGGATCTGTTCACCTGGGTGATCCTGCTCTGGCAGGGTGGGGGTGTGTTGGACCCGATGCTTTCTGCAGCTCCCTTCCAACCCCCACCAGGCTGGGATTTTATGATTCTATGGTAGCCACGTCCCCAGGGCAGGACAGGTTGGCACAATCCCATGAGATGTGACTGGCAGCGTGGGCTTGGCCAGGGGCAGCGCCAGGCCAAGCAAGGTGAAGTTTCCTGTGGGTGATTCATGCTCTTCCTTGACTTTTCTGCCTGTGAACAAGAGCTGAACTGCAGAGGAAGCCACAGGGGGGTCCAAAAGGGCTCAGAAAAACTTACACACACACACACACACACACACCCTGATCCCCTCCCTCCTCCTGGGGCAAAACGCAGCCAGGCTGGGGCTGAAGGAGCTGCGTTGGCAGCCAGACTGGGCAGCTCCCGGTGATGGGAGCAGAGCTGCAGACAGGGAAGAGGGTGGGAAAGATGCCGTGGCCAGATCCAGCCCTCCCGGGGCTGGGAGCTGAGCAGGGGCTGAAGCTGCCCCTTTGCCCCAGGCTGATGGGCACCGCAGCGGCAGCTGCTGTTGGCTTCTGGGGCTTGGTCCTTCCTCTTCCATCTTGCGAGCACAAGGAAATGGCAAAAGCCTTTAATCCTTCAAGTCCTCTGCTGCTCCTGCTGAAGACCTCGGTGTGTGGCATGGGCTGGGTGTGCCAGTCCCTCCTCCTCCGTGCCCGCGATGGGATGTTGGGATTGGACACTGCCCCGGGGGCGCCCATCTCAAGCCCTGGAGGGGCTGAACATACTCCTCCCACCCCAACCCTCCTTGTCTTTAGCCAGCTGAGGTGTTGGAACCACCAAATCAGCTCTGCAAATGAGACCAAAATTAAATCAGCCACATGCAGCCCCAAGCTGTTACCCCCTAGGGAGGGTGGTGGGGATGCGACCCCCCCTGCCATGGGCACCAGCACTGGCATGGTGGTGAGTGTCACACTGGTGCTAGGGATATGTGGCACCCACCAGATCCACAGCCTGGCTGGGGTGCTGGGACCACTGAGCACTGGGGTGAGGTCTGTGCCCCCACGGTGGGGCTGAGCTGCTGTGTGTGTGTGTCCCACGCTGCCACCCCCGGCTCACAGCCATCTGGCCAGGCTGTATTAAAGGCAGGGAGAAGCTGAAGAGAAACGAGGTCAGGGCTGTGATGGCAGCCAGGGAACAGGGTGAGGCTGCACCCATCTCATCTCCCTGGCAGCAGGACCCTGGCACCCCTTTTCTCATGCCTCCAGCAGGATCCAGTTGTGGCACTGAGCAGAGCTCTTTCAGGTGCCCTGGGATGCCAGCAGGATCTCAAGCCCCGGCTGCAGGAGCTGGCTCCTGGGTAACAGGGGAATGTGCTCGGGTGGACTTTGGCCCCTGCAGCACTGCCACAGCCTGGCAGCACTGGCAGAGCTGAGCAGAAAAGCTGTGCTATGCCTCTTGGAAACACTGCCCACGCCATGGGCATCAAACAGCACCAGGGAAAGGTGGGGAGCAGAACCCCCTCCCCCTGCAGACACCTGAAAATCTGTGCAGGGAGTGCAGCAGGCATCCCTTGGGCTCCCCCACTGCCACTGCCTGGGCAAACGAGTGCAGTGCCAAAAACGTGCCCCTGCCCACGCTGGGGCAGCAGGCTGCATGTGTGAGTGCCCGTAGGCAGCTGCCTGCATTTCATGCATTTTTCAGGAGAAGAAGGTTAGTAGGTCACGCCGGCGCCGCAGGCTTCTCTCCAGCTGAGCTGCTTTGCTGCCAAACCCAGCCAGGCTGGCAGCGAGGGGGCTGGGGTGGGCACACAGCAGCCGTGCCCAGTGTCATGACAGAGAAAGGCTGCAGCTGCCCCGGGGGCTGCAATGGCCCTTCTGACCCCACCGGCTCTGGCCACCATTCACTCTTTGGGGCACCAGAGAAGCTGGCATGAGTGGGATGCAGCCAGACCAGTCCCTGTCCTGGTGCCAGTGGGCAGGGAATGGGCATGAACCATGATGGGGGGAACTGAGGCTCCCCATTAAGGGCTGGCAGATGCTGGGACTCCAGTGCCCCAAGCCACAGGGCCTCGTGGAGGCTGGCAGGGTGTGGCAGTGGCAGTGTGGAGGAAAAGGCACCGCAGTTAAAAGTTAACGAGGAAACAAAGCCAAGCCAAGATGGCAACACCAGCGTGGCCACACCAGTGCAAACAGCCTCCTTTATGGCGGCTCGGGCCTGATAAAGGGGTGAGTGGCTCTGTCCCAGCCCTGCCTGGCCTCTCCCTGTGCCACCCTGTGCCCCGGGGTGGCATCGGTGCAGCCTCACCAGTGCCTGCGTCCCTGCTTGCAACACCTGTGCGGGAAATCAGCACACACAGGCTGGGATCTGCAGCAGCACTGCCGCTGGGCATGGGGTGGGCTCAAAGCTGGGGTGAAGCCATGCCTGGGGTGGGTGAGGCCAGATATGAAGTGAACCCAAATCTGGTGTGAATCCGCATCTGGAATGAACCCAGAGCTGGGGTGAATGAATCCAAATCTGGGAGAGGTGAACCCAAAGCTGGGATGAGCCCAAATCTGGAGTGAACCCAGACCTGGAGTGGGCGACCCCAAAACAGGGGTGGCAGCAGAGCTGGGGTGGGTGGCAGCAGAGCCGGGGTGGGTGGCAGCAGAGCCGCGGTGAAGCCGGAGCTGGGTGCCATGGCAGCCATGCAGCTCCCTGTCGCCGCGCAGCCCCCACCCCGCATCCCGCAGCCGTTGCCATGGCTACGGCCATGCAAGTCGGGGCGAAATGCATCTGCTGATGCAGCCGTGGGGGTGGGGAGGGCACTGCTGCTCCCCAGTGCTGCTGCCAGGCAGGGACACCAACCCCCCCACACCCAATGGGTCCCCACCAAGCCCTTAACCATTTGCTGTCCCCTCCCAAGACCTTTGCCAGGAGAGTGAGGTGTGGAAAGGGGGGTGCCAGAACCCTGCCATAGAGGGCTGCAGACCCCCTTGGATGGGGTACACCATGGTGAGTGCCCACACTCCTCTAACACTGAGAGTGGTGCAGGAGGTTTTTCAGTGCTGGGGGGAGCCCAAAGAGGGGAGGTCAGAGAGCTGTGCCTGCCTCCAGTGGGTACAAACACACAGACCCCCCCCCAAAGCTCTTCCCAGCAGCTCCCCGGGAGCTGAACTGGCACAACTGGGACGTTCGGGAGGCAAAGTGCTCCCCAGTAAGCACAGCAGCAGGCTGCGGGGCATGGAGCTGCCCCCTTGGAGCCCACCCCCAGGGACTCTGGGTGCTGCTGGTCCCCAGGTTCCCTCCCAGCCCTGCTGGCGGCTCTGGTGGCTCTGGGGACACTTTCGGTTTTGCTCAGCAGAGGAGGGGAATTCTGCGGGTGGCGTTGAGCAATCCAGGCTGGGGGCAGCCGGGGATGAGGGAAGGAGGGGATTTCTGCTGGAAAGTTGCAGGCAGCCCCAGCCCTGACGTGATTCCCCAGCCCGGCTCTGCTCCAGCTCCTCCCTCGCAGCCCAACCCGCTGGGAACTGAGCCCCAGCAACTTCCTACTACCGTGGGATTTGCGGGAGAGGCTTTTCCAGGCACCCCCGGATTCACTGGCAGCAACAGGTCCCCCCAGCCCAGATAATCGTCCAGGACCCAGGAGGAGCGAGCAGCAGTGAAGAGGTTAATGACACTGACACCGCACAGGCTCCTGAGGAGGCTTCGCAGTTAGCAGTCGGCTCGGATGAGTGGGGCTGGAGGTTTGCATCTCTCGGGGCTGCTTCTCCAGGGTACCAAAAGACAACAACCCTCCACCGCCCCCAACTCCATCACTTCCCAGCACCCCTCCAGCCCTCCTCATCCCTCCAACCCTTCTCCCGGGCAGGAAAAAGCCAAGCCCGTCCCGGCTGTCCGTGTGGCTTTGGCTGTCCACCCAGCCCATCGCAGTCCCTTCCCCCACGTCCACCCTCGGCACACATTGGCCTCTCTCTGCCTGGGCCCGTCAGATGTTGCTGAAAAGGAACAATGCGAGGTATTGTCTGTCCCTGCTCGCAGGCATCAAAACCCAGCAGCGCAACAAAAAGAGACATTGACTTGCAGGGAGAAAGAGGCCCTCAGAGCTCGGGCTGCTGGCCCGGGGGAGGGATCCCTGCCCCGCAGCATCCCAGCGCCGCTTTCCTGTCCCGGCCCCGCCGGTGCCGGCAGCCCCGCGACGCGCTCGGCTGGATGCCACCAGGGACTGGGCTAAAAGGGGTCACCACCCTGGGGGGCTGCTGGTGAAGAGGATGGGCTGCTGTGCCCCACCGTCAAGGGATGTCCTTGCGATCGGCATCACAGAATCCCAGCACGGTGAGGGCTGGAAGGGACCTCTGGAGATCATCCGGTCCAGCCCCCTCCACCCCCTGCTCCAGCAGGGCACCCACGGCAGCTTGCCCAGGAGCACAGTGGGCAGGGGGGGTTGGAAGCTCTGCGGAGAAGGAGACTCCACAACCTCCCCGGGCAGCCTGCTCCAGGCCTCCAGGACCCTCACATCAAAGAAGTTTCTCCTGTTCAGACCTCTTGGGTTCCAGTTTGTGCCCATTGCCCCCTGGTCCTGTCACTGGGCACTGCTGACAAGAGTCTGATCCCATCCCCTTTGCTCCCCCTCCCCGGATGTTTATAGACATTGCTCAGATCCCCTCTGGGGCTGCTCTTCCCCAGGCTCTCAGCCTTTCCTCCTCACAGAGATGCTCCAAGCCCCTCAGCACCTCGGTGGCCTCTGCTGCTCCCTCTCCCTGTCCCCGGTGGCCGCACAGGTGCACGGTGCTGGCAGGACTCGTGCTGGGGCACGTGCACAGCCTGGCACCCCCTGAGCTGTGCACCCACACCCCCCCCCCCCAGCACCTCCAGGGACATTCAGGCCTCATTCATGGCTCTGCCCTCTGAGGTGGAGGGAAGGAGAGGCACCAGCACCACTGTCCCCACGGCCATGCTCACACAGCCAGGGAAGGGACATGGCATCTGCTGCCATCACACAGCCACAGCTCCAGGGAGCTTGATGGAGGCATTGCAGCTGGCAGCAGCTGGCCCTGACCCATGTCCCCATGGCAGCCTGAGAGTCACCACATGTCCCCAGTCCTGCCGGGAGCTATGGTGGCCACCAGCAGCTCACTTGCACAGGAGCAATCAAGGCAGAGTGGCTCAGCTCTGAGGTCCTTTTTGCAGCCACGGCACAAGGACATGGCAGAGGTGACCCCCCCAGGGATGGAGGGAACTGAGGCCACCTTGGTGACTCACAAGATCACTGTCCCCAGGGGAAGGCCAGGACCCTGCATCCACCACAGCTCTACCACAGCAGCCTGGCCACATCCCCCCTGACTGGAGGACAGAGGGACAATGCCCAAAGCCCACAGGATCCCCTGCTGCGTGTCCCAGCTGTGGGCACGCTCCCGTGGCACCTCCACAGGCAGCTCCAGAGGAAACAGGATGGGGAAAGCTGCACTTGGACCAAGCATCCCTTTTGTTTCCATTATAAACTTCCCTTCCATCGAGGAAGGAGGCTCTGAGACACGCTCCCGACTCACCCCCTGCTCAGGGGACCCTGCCAGCAACCCTGGCTGGGGTGGGAAGGAGCAGAACCTGGCGTGTGGCAGCACCCAGCCACCCTCCCCATGCCTGCTGCCAGCTGGGTGCTGCAGCCCCTTTCCTCCTGGACACCCCCTGGCAGCCCTCCTGCTCCTGCACTGTGCCTGAAGCAGCAGCACTCAGCCCGCTCAGGGTCAGGGAGACCTTTATCAGCACTGAGACTCAGCCCGGGGCAGGGATACAGCAGATAAGAGGTGTGGGAGAGCATCCAGCCCGGGCCAGCCTGAGCTGCTGGGTCCCTGTGGCCAGCAGGAGTAGGGCAGTGATTGTCCCTCTGTAGTCAGCACTGATGAGGTCCCACCTCGAATACTGGGTTCAGTTTGGGGTCCCTCACTCCAAGAAGGGCATTGAGAGGCTGGAGTGAGTTCAGAGGAGAGCAACACAGCTGGTGAAGGGTCTGGAGCAGGAGCTGAGGGAGCTGCGAGTCTGGAGGAGGCTGAGGGGAGACCTTCTGGCTCTCTGCAGCTCCCTGAAAGGAGGCTGGATCCAGGTGGGGGTTGGGCTCTGCTCCCCAGTATCGGGTGGGAGAATGAGGTGAAATGGCCTCATATTGTCCCAGGGTAGGTTGAGGTTGGATATGAGGAACAATTTCTTCACTGGAGTGGTCAGGCATTGGCACAGGCTGCCCAAGGAGGTGGTGTAGTGCCCATCCCTGGAGCTGTTCAGGAGAGGTGTGGCCATGGCACCTGGGGACATGGTTTAATGTGGTGTTGGGCTGATGGTTGGACTCAGTGACCCTGGAGGTCTTCTCCAACCAAAACAATTCCATGATTCCTCTTCTCCTGGGAGCAGTTGGGAGGGACCAGCAGGCTAGGAAAGGTGCTGATGGAGCTCTCCATGGGATGTTGATCTTCACCATGCAGAAACTCCCCCAGGACCATGCCCATGGGATCCTTCTCCTCCCACCACCATGCCAGGGTGAAGCAGGGCTGGGGGCCCCAAGGCAGCTCAGGCCAGCCCAGACACCCTGCTGATGGGTTTGAGGTTAGAGGGCTTGGCTTTGTTTGCAGATGCTCCAGCTCCTGGCCAAAGAGGAGGGCAGACAGTCTCTGAGATCAAAGCAAGGGCTCTGCTCTTTCTTTCCTCCACCATGACTCACAGCTGCCAACCTCTGCCCCCTGCCACCCCTTCTTGAGCAGGGAAGGGACCAATGGGGTGGAGGGTGGGGGAGAAAGGTCCTTGGGTGGGGGAGAAAGGTCCTGGGAGGGGAGAAAGGTCCTGGGGTGGGAAAGAGGGGCTGGTGCTGCAGGGTGGGATGTGGGGAGGATGTTAGTGGAGTGAAAAGCAAGCCCAGAAATAGCAAAGGCAGTTACACAAGGCAGTGGTTGCCATGGGATCTTCCCCAGCAGAGGCACCGGGCGCTGGCAGGCACCAGAACAGGCTCTTTCTTGTGTCTCCAGGGGAAGTCAGCTCCTCGCTGCAGCCTGCAGGGCTGGAGCCTTTCCCAGGGCAGGAAGGATTTGGGAACGCAGGCTGCAGCCTCAGCTCCCTGCGAGCAGCAGGAGGACCCCCCCCCGGCAAAGTCCTGAGCAGCCTCCTGCTGGGTCCAGGACACTTGGCTGGTCTGGAGGTCTCTCAGCAGCCAGCCCGAGGGGGACTGCACAGCCCTGAGCAGGTTTGGTGGTGCCAGCTTCTGCTTGGCCACCACTCACCACTCCTCCTCCTGCCTGCCTGTCCTCAGCCAGTCCTCATCTCCTGTAGAAACCCCCAGCAAGAAGCTGGGGCCAGACCTTGCCTCTGCAGCTGAGGGTGTCAGAGGATCACAGAAACATCCAGGTTGGCAAAGCCCCTCAGGATCACCAAGTCCAAGGCTCACCTCAAACCATATTCCCAAGCACCACATCCAAACTACCCTTAAAGACATTCAGGGTTGGTGACTCAACCACCTCCCTGGGCAGCTCATGCCAGGGTATGGGCACTGAGTGAGGACTCAGGAATGAATCCCCCAAGGTCCCCCCCAGCCCTTCTGCCCCAAGGCCTTTATGGGCTGCTCAGCTGGAGCATCACTCACCATAGGGACCAGGTGGCCCTGTCCTGGAGTCATAGAATGGTAAGGTTGGAAGGGACCTCAAAGCTCATCCAGTTCCAACCCCCTGCCATGGGCAGGGACACCTCCCACTAGTACAGGTCACTCAAGGCCTCATCCAACCTGGCCTTGAACACCTCCAGGGAGGTCGTGGAGCACAGAAGACCTCCAGGGAGGGTGTGGAGCACAGAATCAACCAAAGANACCTCCAGGGAGGTTGTGGAGCACAGAATCACCCAACGTGATCAAAGATCACGTTGGGTGATTCTGTGCTCCACAACCTCCCTGGGCAACCTGTGCCAGTGTCTCACCACCCTCAACCTGTGCCAGTGTCTCACCACCCTCACTGCAAACAACTTCCTCCTCACACCCAGTCACACCATGGGTCCTGGGAATGTCAAACCATGGGTGGGTATGGCTGGTGCAGACCCCAGACCCTAACCCACAGCTACTATTTTCATTCAAGGGCTCTTTCCCAGGGCCATTCCCATGCTGGAGCTGCTACCACAGGAGCTGCTGTTACCATCCAGTCCTGGATGTGGCACAGCCCAGCCCTGCACTCTCTCTGCTGGAATTCTTTCCCTGGAGAGATCTAATTAGCTAATTCCTTTGCTATTTAGCAATCAATATGGAAATCCCTCTGCTTCATTCCCAGTGCTGTTGGTTGCTCTGGCTGGGTCCCCTCCCATTAAAAATCCTCAAGCNCCCTGCTGCCCACACTGCTCTTGCTGCAGCCAGCACTCAGTTGCTGTCTGGGCTGCATGCACACACATCAGAGGCTGGCAAATGGCTCCAGATAAGTGAATAAATATCTGCATCGATTCTTCATTAAGGGAATACAGTGGGTAGCAGGAGGAGGGCAAAGGGCTGGAGACTGCACCCTCCTGCCCCACTCCAACCCTCCCCTGTTCAGCCCCAGTGCAGGGGGCCGAGCTCCCTGCTCTGCTTTGCAGCCTGGCAGCACTTAGCACCTAATAAATTAATAATCAGTGCGCGGCGTAAGTAGGTCTGGGAAGTGGAAAATAACATCCGCCAAGATCTCACCTCCCCGAGGCCTTTCAGGCTGCAGCAGCGTGCAGAGAAGCAGACAGATTTGTCTGCCTGTCCATCTGCTGGAGGAGCAGACAGCCCCTGTCAGCTGTCCGTCTGCCTGCGCCCGGCAAATCCCTGCACTGTCAGAGCCCCCGCAGCCAGCAGAGCCCAGCGGCAGCCTCTGCCCTGCTCCATCTCCCCGCCTGACACCCGGGGATGCAGGAGCCCAACCCCGTGGCAAGCAGGGCGTGGTGGTCACACTGGTTTAGGGTTGGGGCTGGGATGGGTTCCTGCTGGGAGGCCTTTGCTGTGTGCTGTGTAACCTCCTCCTCCTGTGCCACCGCTCCTGCCAGGCAGAGCCACCTGGCTGGAGGAGACCTTAGGATCACTCAGTCAACCATAACCTAAGGGCTCCCTGTCCACAGCTCTTAACCATGGCCCTAAGCTGCTCCTCCAGTCACCTCCAGGCATGGGGACTCCACCACCTCCCTGGGCAGCCTGTGCCAGTGCCCAGTGACTGCTTTTGGTGAAGAAATTGTTCCTCAGGTCCAGCCTAAACCTTCTCTGGTGCAACTCGAGGCCATTTCCCCTTGTCCTGTTCACTCATTCCTAGGGGGAAGAGCTCAGTGCCCACCTGGCTCCAGCCTCCTTTAAGGGAGCTGCAGAGAGCCAGAAGGTCTCCCCTCAGCCTCCTCTTCTCCAGGCTGAACACCCCCAACTCCCTCATCCACTTCTCATGGGACTTGTGGTCAAGACACCTCCTCCCCAGCCTTGTTGCCCATCTCTGGACACACTCCAGCACCTCAGTATCCTTCCCAACACCCCCTGGGACAGAAGGAAGAGGAAAAGAGCCAATTCCCAATCTGGGAGCCAGGGGTCTGCCCAGGGGGTCCCACCCTCACCCTACAGAGCACCAGGCCTCCGGCACCAGTGGCAGCTGCCAGCGTGGCCACACCAAGCACCACTCCTGAGCCAACTAAGCCCTTCTGGTGCCACTGCTGCCATCAGGATGGGCATCTGCAGCAGAGGCAGGCCTCTGGAAGAGGAGAAGGGCAGAGGAATGCACAGGGGAAGGTCTCTATTTATAAACACATCCCTGACGCCGAGCTGCAGGAGAGGCTCTCAAGAGGAGCTGTGATGGAGAGAGATGTGGCAACTGGGGACTCCTGCCTGATGGAAGCAGCTGGCAAGCAGCTGGCAAGCAGCATGCCAGGTTTCCTGCATAGCCTGTGATAGTGGGGGGCTGTTCTCCCCCCACCCACAGCCAGGCTGCATCTTGACCTGTGGAATCCTGCTGGAGATGTGGCATCTGCCAGCCACTGCCCCAGCACTGAGCGTGGTGCCAGGGGAGCAGCCTGGAAAGTGCCTCCTGCCCTCCAGCAAGAGACCTGGGGACCAAGGGGTGTGGGGGGTGCATTACTGAGCCAGCAGTACCCAGCATGGTGACAGCACCATGACCACCCTGTCAGCCCCAGCCCCGTAAAGCCCATCCCAAATCCCACCACATCTCCCCAGGAAGCAAAGGGTGGAGCTTTGCATCCCCATCCTGGCAGACAAAGCTGCACAAGGGCTGCCACCACCCCCCAAAAAACTCTACCCCTGTGCCAACCTCTCAGCTCACAGCTGTGATGGTGCAGGGGGGTGCTGGTGCTGCTCACCCCAGTGGTTCTCCTGCAGCTTTGGCACAAGAGGACAGGAATGTCTCAGGGGTGTGGTAAGCATGGATGGGCTCAGATGGGCACTGAGAAACCTGGAGCTCAGCTGGGTTTGGGTGGCATGGCTGAAGTCTTGCTGCAGTGGTGGGGTGGAATGGGTGAGGATGGGATGGGATGGGATGGGGGTGGGGATGGGATGAGGATGAGAAGGGGGATGAAGCTGGGGATGGGAGGAGGGTTGGGATGGGATGAAGCTGAGAATGGGGATGAAGCTGGGGATAGGATAAGGGTTGGGATGGGATGGGACAGCAGCATGACAACTTTGTGTTCCTGCAGGGAAGAGCCAGGACAAAAGGCAGCTCAGTGGAAATCACTCCCAGGAGGTGAGAAGTGTGGGGTTGGCACAGATGCTGGTGACACTTGGACAGCTGCTGGGGCAGAGGGAAGGACTCTCCAGCTGTGGCTCTGCCAGGCTCTGACCCCCAGCAGCTAAAGGCTGGCCTGGAGCAGTAGCAGAATCATAGAATCATTAAAAGCTCTTTAGGATCACTGGGCCCAGCCATAAGCCATGGCCACTAAACTACAGCCTCAAGTGCCACATCCACACACTTCTTGAGTACCTCCAGGGATGGGGACTCCACCACCTCCCTGGGCAGCCTGTGCCAATGCCTGACCACCCTTGCAGAAGAGAAACTGTTCCTAAGCTCCAACCTAAACCTCCCTTGTGTTTACCAACTCACCACACTGCCTCGGACACTTTGTCTCCCCGAAGCGAACGACCTCGCTGAGCTGCGGACAGCACATCCTGGCCCCGGGGGCACCTCCCCCACGGCTCCTTGGCAGCCCTGATGGGCAACTCTCCATGCCACAGCCGGGCAGAGGCGTGGGCAGCCAGAGCAGCAGCAGCCCAGCAGCCGTTCAAAGGCTTTATCATCAACTGGCCACCAAAAGTCAATAAGGAAGATGCTGCCTGCTTTAATTAACAGCGAAATTTTGCTCTACCAGGGGGTGAGATGATGTGGGGGGCAGGGAGGGCAAAGACAAAACATGACCTTGTTGGTGGAGCACACACAGTGGCACATTGTTTTCCCCTGGGAGATGCTGGCCTTGATCCTGCCAGGGCTCTGCAGCACAGCTGGAGGCTGTGGGGCTCAGCGGGGGTCCTGCTGCCTGCACTGGCTCCGTGGCAGGTTTGGGGTGCAAGGGTACGTGGGGAGCACTGAGGACATACACATGGGGAGGTGGTGGAAGCCTCATCCCTGGAGGTGTTTAAGGCCAGGCTGGATGAGGCTGTGGCCAGCCTGAGCTAGTGTGAGGTGTCCCTGGGCATGGCAGGGGGTTGGAATTGGCTGATCCTTGTGGTCCCTTCCAGCCCTGCCTGATTCTGTGTTTTGATGAGGGCTCAGGACATGGCACTTGGGAGCATGGCCCCACTGCTGCTGCTGCTGCTGGCAGGGTGTGGGTTGGCCAGGGAACATTGGTGGCTTAGAATCATGGAACTCTTGAGGTTGGCAGAGAGCTTTGAGGCCATCCAGTCCAGCTGCTCTCCTGGAGCTCACAGTGCCACCATTCCTGCTATGCTACTGCCACTAAGCCACCTCCCTCAGCACCACATCCCTGAGGCTTCTTGAACACCTGCAGGCACGGGGACACCACCACCTCCCTGGCCAGCCTGGGACAGTGCTTGACAACTCCTTCTGTGGAGGAATTTTGTCCTGATCCCCAACCTAACCCTCCCCTGGCACAGCCTGGGGCTGTTCCTCTTGTTCTCTTGCATGTGAGAAGAGACCAAGCCTGAGGTTCTTGTAAGGGCGATGAGGGCTCCTCTCAGCTTCCTCTTATGAAGATTAAACAACCTTAAAATCAAGCCCAGCCACCACCTAACAGCTCCCCTGTACACAACTGCCAGACCATGTCCCTAAGCTCCTCATCCAAAGGTCTTCCCTGCAGGGTTGGGCACTCCACCACCTCCCTGGGCAGCCTGTGCCAGTGCCTGCTGACCCTTTTGGTGAAGAAATGTTTCCTGATAGCCAACCTCAGCCTTCCTTGGTGCAACTCAAAACAGGCTTGGACAGGCACAGAAGGGTCCTGTTTTGGGGAGCACTCTGGAAGGAAGTGATCTGTGCCTGGAGTCCCCCCATGGCCACTGCTGGCTGTGACCAGTGGCCCTGGCAGCACCAGCAGGCTGCAGGATCCCTGTCAGCCACTTTGGTTCACTCTCAGTTTCTTTTCTGCTAAATTCTATTTTTCCAGGAAGCAAAAACCCAGGAGGACAAAGCAGCTGATCTGTGTGCCAGGGAGCACAGCGAGGTGAGAGCCAGGCTGTGACCCATGGCACAAGTTGTGCCCAATGGCACAAGTTGTGCCCCACATCAAGACCTTCCAAGAACTGATGGAGCTCACCCTGCAGTGAGCAGTACCCTGGGGGCTGGGATGAGCAGTGCCATGGGACCCTCTCAGCAGTGGCTGGGATGAGATGAGCAGCAGCTCCGCGTTGGGGGCACCCCAGAGGTGTCAGGGCTGGCATGAGCAGCCTGCCAAGGGTGACAGGGCTGGGGTCAAAGGCACCCTGGGGCGACAGTGCTGCGATGGGCACAACCCCGGGGGTGTCGGGGCTGGGATGAGCAGCACCCTGGAGGTGAGGGGGAGGCTGAGGGCAAGCAGCGCCCCTTGCCCCTTCCCTCCCACCCCCCANCCCCGGGGCGGGCTCGCTGTCGTCCCGCCCCCTCCCCGTGCCTTATTACCGGGGCTGCGGGGGGCTCGCCCTACTCCCGCCGAGCGCAGCCGCCGCGGCGGGGTCCCTCGGCCCGACGTGCCGCACCATGGGCAGCCAGGGCTCTAAGGCGGCCAAGGCGGACGGGAACGCCGCCGACACCGAGCCCGCCAAGGCTAACGGGCAGGTAGGGACCAGGGGAGCGCACCGGGGAGCCTCGCTGGGACGGGCTGGCTGCGCTGGGGCGTGGGGAGGGGGGGGCAGACAAAGGCGGCGGCGGTGGCTCGGTGGGGAAGGGGCCATGGCGGCGGCGGCGGTGACCCCGCAGGGGGTTGGAAGGGCCCGTCCTGCCCGTCGGGCACCGAGCGATGCGGCACCGCCCGCACCGCGCCCCGGGCTCCCTCCTGGCACCGGGCGGGGGCCCCGTCTGCCGCCGCGCCCCGGGACCGGCAGTGGAGCGCTGGCGCCGCCCGGTGGTAACGCGCAGAGCCTCTCCGCACACGCCAACCCCGCGGTGTAATCTCCCCGACCCCGCTGCATCCCCGCTCCGTGCCTGCTGCCAGCCTTTCCCCGGCTGTGTGCCGGTGCCAGCGCCCCCAGCCCCGCAGTGCAGTTCCCAGCCCCGGTGCCCCTCCCGTGCCCGGGGGTATCCCACTCATCCCGGTGCATTCCCGTGCCCACTCCGTGCCCGATGCACCCCATTTTCCCCGCTGGGCACTAGAGGCAGCGCTCCCCACCCTGGGTCGCCCCGACGTGGGCATCCCTCACCCATGCCCCTTCCTTGGCCGTGTGGGGTTTTGGGGAGGGGGTGCCGAGTGCGGGCCGTGCCTAACGCTCCGCTCTGTTTCTCCCCCTTCCCTCGCAGGAAAATGGCCATCTGAGGTTCAACGGGGACATGACGCCCAAGGTGGGGGCCCAGGCCATACCCCTGAACGGGAACGGCTCGGCCGAACCCCTCAAAGAGGAGAACAAGGAGGAGCAGGATGGTGGCGACGCCATCGAGCCTGCTCCCCCTGCCGAGGGGGGGGATGCTAAACCCGAAGGCGCTGCGGCCCCCAAGGACACCCCCAAGAAGAAGAAGAAGTTCTCCTTCAAGAAATCCTTCAAGCTGAGCGGGATCTCGTTCAGGAAGAACAAGAAAGAAGCTGGGGACTCCTCCGGCTCCTCTCCCACGGAGGACCAAGGCAAGGCGGAGGCCAAGAGCGAGGAGACCCCCACTTGCTCGGGCGGGGGGACGCAGCCGTCGGCTCCCCCCGAGGAGGGCACGGCGGAGGAGCAGCCTGGCAAGCCCGAGGAGAGCCCCGCGGGCGGGCAGCAGGGAGCCGAGCCCAAGAGGGAGGATGCAGAAGCAGGGGGGAGCGAGGAGGAGGAGCAGCAGCAGGCAGGGGCAAGCCCCGGGGACACAGCCCAGCCGGAGGAGCCCTCCAAACCCGCCGAGCCGCAGCCCACAGCAGCTCCAGCGGAGCAGAAGGAAGAGTAGAGCCCACTTGGCCTTGTCCTGACTTCAGACTCTTACTCCATCCTCCCCATCCCGGTTAACAGCAGTTACTCCACGCACCACCACTCCCCACCCCCGCCTAGAACTGACAACACTTTCTAAACCCAGCACCCCTCCCCCCGAGGTCTTTCTTTCCCTTCCCTCGTTAGAAAGCTGGTTTGGATTCCTACCACCGCCAACCTTGGAGCAGCTCCACCTGAAATCCTTGCAAACTGTGCAGGAAGAACTCTCCTGGACCTAACTGGAATTTACAGTTTGTGACACCCTCCCCCAGCCCTGCCACCCTCTACTCTCTGGCTGACCCCACGCAAAGCCCAACGAGCCAGGGACTCTCTTCAGTGGATTCTTTTTTTTCTCTCCCACCCCCACCCCTCTGTTTACATTCCTGGTTCTGACTTCATTTAAAGTATTTTGTGCTTTTTATAGAGATCAATGGTTTAAAAGCTAATCTTGGGTAGTTGTTTGGTTGGGGTTGGTTTGGTTGTTTCTTTTTTTTTTGTTTTATAATGTCCTACTATTGGCTTAAACCCTCCCCCCAAAAAGAGCTTTGTAAGTCTGCTGTGTTTAATTCTGCTTCTAGAGGATAACTTTTAGGGGGTGGAGGGAGGTGTGGGTAAGGGGTGGGGGTGGGAGGGCTACCAGCTGTATAATGTGAAGCCACATTGCTTGGGATTGATTTTTTTTTTTTATTAATTTTCCTGTAAATAATTTTTTTTTTTAA
>WBNM01024440.1:102057-116727 GCA_013399055.1 Ramphastos sulfuratus | reverse complement strand
CTTCAATTTAAATGTCAAGGTGCCAGCAGGTGTAGCCAAGGAGAGGCAGCAGATGTGTGTCTGCTTTGGAAACCCAGTGAAGGTGCACAGATTTCCCTTTCAGGAGTAACTTACACATGCACTCCCTTTGCTGGTTCCTTGGGTGGCTGAAGGCTGCTCCCTGCCCTCCTGCCCTGTCCCAACTGGAAATGCCACTGGGATGTTTTTTATTCACTCTGAGGGTGCTGGAGCCCTGCAGCAGGCTGCCCAGAGAGGCTGTGGAGTCTCCTCTGCAGAGCTTCCAAACCCACCTGGATGTGTTCCTGTGTGACCTGCTCTGGTGGGAGGAGAGATCATTTCCAACCCCTAATTTTCTCTTTGGGTGTTTCAAGAAACGTGGACATGGCACTTTGGGACATGTTTTAAAGGCCATGGTGATGCTCTTAAAGGTCTCTCCCAGCCAAAACAACTCTTTGCTTCCCTTTTTCCAGTGCTGGCTTGGAAAGCAAACAACTCCCCCTCCAACCCTCCCAGCAGAAAGCAGCACAACCTCACACCAGCCATAGAAATGTACCAGTTTTATTACAAAGAGTCTCAAAAACTTAAAAATAAAAGCATCTTTAAAAAAACNTGGGGAGAAAGAAGTACTTAAAAAAATAAAGCATTTCAAGAGTAACCTGTGTTAAGTTAGCAGCATTAGGAGAGTTGAACCCATCCGCAGCGCTCCGCGGGAGGTACAAATCCTCCTTCCCCCAGCCTGAGAAAGGAGAGCAGCAGAGTCAAAAACCTGCCAGCAAAGCTTTGCACCTCCGAAAAAACAACTCAGCTGCACGCCAGCAGATGCAAAAAGGCCAGGTCTGGTCACAACAGACCTTTTGGGGCGGGGGAGGGATGTGTGGGAGGAGGAAGAGGAGTAGTTAGGAAAGCGTGCAGAGCCCCATCTGCTGTTCCCTTCCACAGATAACAGCTCAGGAGGCTGATAAGAAAGTTCCTCTTATTTACTGGCCTTGAGAGCAAAGCAGAGGAAAGGCTCAGCCTGAAAACACTTTGGTGACTTCACCTGGGAGAAGAGCTGTAGAGTGAGGGACACAGCAACGAGAGGGCTCAGCCTCGGCAGCCTTTCGGTGTGGGGAAGCGCTGCAGTGGTTTCAGCTGAGGGCATAGGTCAGGCCTGGCAGAGCACAGATCAAGCCCTGGCAGAGCATGTCAACAGAAGCAGAAGCAAAGCAGGTGGGCCACATGGGCTGCAATTCACTTCCCCCCTCCTCTCCAAGAGGGGCAACAGGTAGAGAAAAAAAGAGGTCTCAAAATCTCAGCCCTCCTCTCGCTCCAGCTGCCCAACGCTGCTCTTGGATCTGCAAGAGCCTGCAAAAGGTTCCCCACACAGGAGGGGGATTTGCATCTTGCACTTGGCAGATCCTGCAGGGCTCTTGGGCTGCCTCACTAAAGCACTTTGCAGCTGTCATCTGAGCTGTTTCACCTCTTTGCACAGGTTTGCTGCAGGGAGGTAGCCAACTCTATTGAAGAACTGCACTATTTGACCCTGAGAAGTGGCACCAGCTTGCAGTTAAGTTACCTTGCCATGGTGGAATCCAACTGAAGGCCAAAAGGAACAGTCAAGTCTCTCACAGGCTTCATTTGGGAACTCATATTCCCACCAAAAAGGAAATTAAAAACCCAATCCAGAACAAGGAAAAAGCAACACAAAAGCAAAACCATGGGGAAGGGGGGGGAAAAAAAAAGGAACCAAAAAGAAAATTCATGGCCATCTTTTTCCAGCTAACCTGAAATGCAGACACTACTTCTACTTAAATTATTCTTTTTTTTTCCAAGGGGTGTTTGTTTCAGAGGAGAGAGAGTAAAGAAAGGAAGTGATTTCCTCTCAAGACACCCTAAAGGAGGCAGTGGAAGGCAAGAGTGAAACTTCCCAGTCAACTGAAATCTGGGCCAGTGTAGGTCTGGGTTTTACTCCACAGATTCCTCCCACTCTGCTCCCAGTGGAGTGCAGCAAGGAATAATTTACAGTTCTCAAGTCATTTATAATATTTATATAGAAATATATACAGAAACATATATAAAATAGAGATCCTGTGGAATGGGAGGCAACCAGGGAAGCTAACCTATGACAGCTACACACCGACAGGAACTGTCCAGCTGCAGTCATCTTAGGTGGATTTTGTCTCTTCCTTCACCCTGGGGAAGCAAGCAGGGAAGAATTTGGGTTTAGATAAACACCTTGGGCTGTGCCCAAGCTTTGGTAGCAAAGGAGAACTGAAGCCTTCAAAATGCTGCTTCTGTGGCACTGCTTCAGCTAAAACTTGTGGTGTGCAGCCTGGGGAAGAGAAGACTCCAGGAGGACCTCAGAGCTGCACTCCAATAACTAGACGGATCCTACAGGAAGGCTGCAGAGGGACTTTGCATCAGGGGGGCCAGAAACAGGCCAAGGGGAAGTGGTTTGAAGCTGAGGCAGAGCAGGGTTAGACTGGAGCTGAGGAAGAAGCTCTTCAGTAGCAGGGTGGTGAGAGTTTGGAACAAGCTGCCCAGGGAGGCTGTGGCTGCCTCCTCCCCTGGGGGTGTTCAAGGCCAGGGTGGATGTGACCTGGAGCAGCTGAGTCTGGTTGAGAGGTGTCCCTGGGCATGGTGAGAGGTAGGTAGGAGCAGATGAGCTCTGAGATCCCTTCCATGTCACTGTGCTCACTGCTTCTAAGCCTTTTCACCAAGGGTTCTGCTCTCCACATACAAACCTCTCCCCATTCCCACCTCTCTCCTCCAACCCCTCAACCTGTGCAAAACCCCACTGGGGCCAAGGGGAGGTGCCCAAGGCAGCAAAGGCAAAAGCCAGGGACCAAGGCTCACCCTTTGGGTTCTGCTTTCTCCTCTTTTGGCTTTTCCTCTTCTTTCTCTTCTAGGAAAAAAACAAAAAAGACAAAAGACAGAGAGTAGTGCAGTAGGAAAGTACCTGCCAGGGAAAGAGCTGAGAGGGCTTCTAGTGGCAGCTGCCAGGCTTACCTTTCTTCTCCTCTTCCTCCTTCTCCTCCTCTGTTTTTGCACGCTTTGCTTTCTTGAAGTTGGCAACGTTTTTGCGGCCTCCTTCCCCTTCGTCCTCAGAGTCAGAGAATTCCTCATCACAGGATATCCTCTTATCAGAGTTCCGGACTGGGGGTGGGGAGGAGAGGTGGTTTCAGCACATTTGGAATCACAGAATCACTTCTGTGACCCAAGACCTTCAAGCTCACCCAGTTCCAACCATTCTCTGGCTCTAAGCCATGGCCCTCAGCACCACAGCTCTGCCTCTCTGAAACCCTTCTGGGGATTCAGCCACCTCCCTGGGCAGCCTGTGCCAGCCTTTGAGAATCCTTTCAGTCAAGAAGTTTCTTCTGCTGTCCAGTCTAAACCTCCCCTGGTGTAGCTTGAGGCCATTTTTTCATGTCCTATCTTGTTCCTTGGGAGCAGAGCCCAACCCCCACCTGGCTCCAGCCTCCCTTCAGGCAGTTGCAGAGAGCAATGAGGTCTGCCCTCAGCCTCCCCTTCTCCAGACCACACAACCCCAGTTCCCTCCAGCCTCTCCTCACAAGACCTCCACATCCTAAGGAGGACATCAAGCACTAACTTCTCCAAGCCTATCCACAGGCTGGAAGGAACTAACAAAGCTACAGAAGTCAGAATGAGGCCATATTAAAACCCATTTTCTCTTTCTACCTGCTGGATCTTTTCACTCCTCCTAACTGCTGATGCCTGAGACCCAGGCTCAGGAGCAGGACTTGGATTAGGCACCCTGGGACATCAAAACCTGACAGCAGAAGCAGGTTAACCCAAGCTCACACTGAGAAAATCTGTCTGGCAGATCTGAAGGCCATCAGCCAATCTGGCTCTCAAGCAGCATTTTCACTCCTGGGATCAAACCTTGACAGCCTCCCAGAAAGGCTCCTGCCATAGCACCTGCATCACAGGAACTGCTGGAATTCTCCCATGAAAGCCTGGCTTCTCCCAGAATGGAAATCATCTGGCAAAAGGGACACTTCTGCAAGGCAAAAGAAGGCTCCCAGCCCTGCAGTGCTCAGCACTGCTGCTCTGCCTTACAAAAATCAGTCAGGGAGGTGAGAGCTGATTCAAACTGAAGGGCTCCAGACTGGAAACCTCAATCACATCTCCTCCTCTTGCTCCTAAGGGAGCTNCTTGAACACCTCCAGGGATCTGCTGGAGAGTCCAACAGAGGCTATGAGGATGATGAAGGGACTGGAATATCTCTGCTGTGAAGAAAGACTGAGAGCCCTCAGGCTATTTAGTGTGGAGAGGAGAAGGTTGAGAGGGGATCTGATCAACATCTGTAAGTATCTGAGGGGTAGGTGCAAGATGATAGAATCACAGAATGGTTTGGGTTGGAAAGGACCTCAAAGATAATTTAGTTTCAACCCCCACCACAGGCAGGGACACCTCCACTACAACAGGTACCAGGCTCTTGCCAGTGGTGCCCATTGATAGCACAAAGAACAATGGGTAGAAGCTGGAACCCAGGAGGTTCCATCTGAAAACTTTTCCACTGTGAAGGTGCTGGAGCCCTGGAGCAGGCTGCCCAGAGAGGTTGTGCAGTCTCCTTCTCTGTCTTCCTGAGTGCCTCTGCTTTAGCAGAGGGCTGGACTGGATGATCTCCAGAGGTCCCTTCCAACTCCTGCCATCCTCTCATTCTGTGATTCTCAGCTAAACTCATCCTGCCCAGGGCTGGCAGCCCCAGCCCCAGCCAGGCAAGGAGACTACAGCAGAGACAAACCCTACTTGAAATGCGTTTCTCAGGATCTTCCTCTTCTTCATCTCCACTGTCTTCCTGAACTGCATCCTCAGGAATTGGCTGCATCTGGACCCCGGGGGCATGAGGCAGCATTCGCAGGTTCTCAAAGAGACGTTGCCTAGGGGCAGGCAGGAAAGGGAAGAGCTGAACACCAGGAGCCAGGCAGGGCTGCCAAGCCCCCAGCAGGAGGTGTCAAGCCTGGCAAGGAGGAACAAAACACTTACTTGATCTTCTCCAGGTACTCGTTGGTGTTCTGGTTAGTCATGTTTGAGGGACTGATGTGGAGCTTGAAGTCTGGTCCAAAGTACTCGAAGTAGTCATTGTATGGAAGTTCTGCAGGCAGGGTCAAAAGGAACAAAGACCAAATCAGCACTGGAGTGGCAACAAAGCACCACAGACACATGGCAGAGAGAAGCCAGGTGGAGGAGCTGAAGCTCTCAAAGTCCAGATTCGTGTGGAAGCAGCCAATCAGCAGGAGTGCAGGCAAGGCTGACTTGGGCACTGAGAACACCAGCAGCATGCACAGAGGTTTGCAGCAGGAGGGCATCTCAGCTCAGTCAGCAAGGCTGCTGGGGACCCTGGGCTGGAAGGGAGAGCTACAGGACCTGAATGCAGACAGGGGAGCAGCTACTGCAAATCAGGGAACCCAAAAGCTCTTCCACAGTAACCATCTAAAGCCAATGAAACAGCTCAGAGCTGCTGCCTCTCCCCACAGCAACCTCCCTGGGCAGCCTGTGCCAGACTCTCACCACCCTCACACCGAAGAGCTTCTTCCTCAGCTCCAGTCTAACCCTGCTCTGCCTCAGCTTCAAACCAGCCTTCCTGTAGGGTGCCATTGTCCCTTGGTCTTGCTTGAAAGGCTCCTGGGGAGAATTACCATTGGGGATTTCAGTGTCCAAAGCCACAGCAGTCTCATAGGTCCAGCACCTGGCCACGTTGCGGATGGTGTAGCCACCTCCTCCCAGCATCAGCATGGGCAGGTTAAAGCTTTTCACAAACTCCACACACTTGGCATGACCTACAGCAAAAACAGTGAGGGAAAGGTAAGAATCTCATGGTGGAAACCCAAACTTTTCAACAGAAGCCTGTACCTGAAGGGGGCTACAAGGAATCCAGGGAGGGTCTTTTGACAAGGGCTTGTAGTGAGAGGATGAGGAGCAATGGCTTTGAGATGGCAGAGGGGAGACTGAGAATGGAGATTAGGAAGAAATTCTTGACAGTGAGGGTAGGGAGACACTGGCACAGGCTGCCCAGGGAGGTTGTGGACGCTCCCTCCCTGGTGGAGGTGTTTCAGGCCAGGTTGGATGAGGCCTTGAGCTACCTGTGCTGGTGGGAGGTGTCCCTCCCCATGGCAGGGGTTTGGAACTGGATGAGCTTTAAGGTCCCTTCCACTCCATGATCTCAGTTTGACAGAGACACTGCATGGTTGCTTCTCTTACCTTTGATGGTCAGATTGAAACAACCCAACCTGTCCCCTGAGAGAGAATCTGAGCCACACTGCAAGACGACTGCGCTGGGCTGAAAAGTCTCCATCACTTTTGAGATCACCTAAACAAGAAAGCTCTTGTTACATCCCCTCCCCAGGACAGTGCCACAGCAACACAGTCACGTCCATGGCAGCAAGTGACACGAAGCCATCCCCAGTGTCCCCACAGCTGCTGACTCCCCTGTGCTCCCAACACTGAGCCTCTTACAGAGAGAAGCTCCCTGACGACAGGCTGCGATTGTTAGGGTGGAATACAGCCCCTCAAGAATCTCATCAGAGTGAATCAATCCCCCCACACACTAAAGCACAGCTCCAGGAGTCACCCAGGGACAGAGCATGACCCACAAAGAGCCTCTCAGCCAAGAGGTCTTCACTTACAGGCTTGAATATTGCTTCGTAGGACTCATCGTCGATGCCGTCCCGCAGAGGGTAGTTGACAGCATAGTACTTGCCTTTGCCTGCACCAATGTCCTGTTAGAGTGAGAGACCACAAGTCACCAGAGGAGACACAAAGGGTATCCCAAATTAGCAAGGGAAGTCTGAGATTCCATCAGGATAATCCCAATGCAAAGCCAAGCTCTGGTGGGCAAACACTGTCCTGGCAGAAGGCAGCAAGAGTTGGCTCCGACTGACTCAGCAGAAGCGGAAACGTTTGGCCCTTGGTGCTCAGAGGAGGTAAATCTGCTGCTACAGGTTGCTGTGAGTCTTCAGAGGAGAGAAATTTACTACTACATGTTGCTCTGAGTGTTCAGAGGAGGAAAATCTACTACATGTTGCTCTGAGTGTTCAGAAGGGGAAAAAAAAATCTTCTTCTCCATGCTGATGTCAAAGGTTTGGTTTTAGTCCAGGCCACAATCACAGAGCTGAGCCAGCTGCCTCCTAACCTCCCTGCCCTCAGCTACAGGGTGTCCCTTTGAGAGCAGGAGAAGCCAGGGGAGCAGTGACTTAGGTCAATTTCTGACAGCAAAGAGATGGAAGAGGCCAAATTTGAAGGGGAATTTTGTGCCAAGCCTCAATTCTCACCCTTAGGTCTCCTGTTCCTGGGAAGTATTCTCCATACTTGTGGAAGGACACAGTCATGACGCGGTCTGTGGTGTAAAAGGCTTCCTCCACTCCATCCCCGTGGTGAATGTCAATGTCAATGTACAACACTCTCTGGTGGTACCTAGGAGCAGAAAGGAGGTAAAAGGCTGCATTTCTCCAGAGCAGGAATTGTCTTCACCCAACAGAGCTGAGTGGCAGGAGAGTGAGGAATGTGGAGCTGCTCCCCAGGCTGCAGAGCCAGCAGGCAGCTCCCTCTAGACTAGAGAGAAGAAATTTCTGACACTGAGGGTGGTGAGACCTTGGCCCAGGTTGCCCAGAGGTGAGAGATGTCCCATCCCTGGACCCATTCCAAGTGAGGTTGTTTGGGGCTCTGAGCAACTTGCTGTAGCTGCAGAGGTCCCTGCCGACTGTAGGGGCTTGGATCAAATCATCTCTAAAAGTCCCTCCCAACTCAAATCATTCCATGATTCCCTTTGGAGCCCTCAATGATTCCCTCTGGAGCCCTCAGTGATTCCCTCTGGAGCCCACGAGCAAAAGAGCCATGGAGAGTTGATAGGTGTCCTGAGCAGCAGTGGAAGAGAACCACAGGAGAAAATCAAGAGGGGTTTGCTGCTGCAGCTGATCTTTGAAGGCAAACTCAACTCAGTGTATTCAGACTCAGCCATCAGGCTGTGTTTTTAGGTCCAAGCCTTCCACTGAGCTTTGTCTTGAGCCAAAATCTGTCACATCTGTGCCCCCTTTGCCAGAGTGGGTGGTAGAGAGAAGGTCCTAAGAGCAACCACACAATGCTCTGAGCCTTCTGTCTCCTGCAGTGTCACTGTTACATAGCCCTTGGGGGCAGAGGGTCCTGCAGCCCCCAAGAGAGCTGATTGAAGCCTCCTGAGAAAAGACTGCTGGAAGAAACCCAAACAAACAACAAGAGGGGAAAACAAAAAAGGAAACACTGAGAAGAGAGCAGTGAGAACTTGGAGGGGCACAGCAGAGAGGACACACACGAGGAGCAACTGGCACCGCAGGGGGCACACACGAGGAGCAACTGGCAGTGCAGGGGGCACACAGGAGGAGCAAATGGCAGTGCAGGGGGCACACAGGAGGAACTGGCAGTGCAGGGGGCACACAGGAGGAGCAACTGGCAGTGCAGGGGGCACACAAGGAGTAACTGGCAGTGCCCATACTTGAGGAGCTCCAGGATAGCCAAGACGATATCGTTGACGTAACAGAAGCCAGAGGCCTCTGACTTCTTTGCATGGTGAAGGCCTCCTGCCCAGTTCACAGCAATGTCTGTCTGCTGCTTGTTCAGCTTCACAGCACTGGCTGTTGGGAGAGGAAGGACACAATGTCAGCAGGAGAGCAAAGGCCCAAGGCAGAGCGAGGGCTGAAGCACTGCTCCCTCAGGCTCACATCCTGCTGTGGGTGACAGAGCAGCAACCCCAGGGGGTTAACACTGCAGCAGCTCTGCTGTGAGCTCAGGCTGAGGGAGCTGGGGGTGTTCAGCCTGGGGAAGAGAAGGCTCAAGGGGGACCTCAGAGATGCCTTTCAGCACCCAAAGATGTCCTAAAGGAAGGCTGCAGAGGGAATTTGCAGCAGGGAGCCTGAGATAGGCCAAGGGGGAATGGTTTGAAGCTGAGGCAGAGCAGGGTTAGAGTGGAGCTGAGGAAGAAGTTCTTCAGTAGGAGGGTGGTGAGAGTCTGGAACAGGTTACCCAGGGAGGTTGTGGCTGCCTCCTGCCTGGGGGTGTTCAAGACCAGGCTGGATGAGGCCTTCAGTAGCTGAGTCTAGCTGAGAGGTGTCCCTGGGCATGGGAGGGAGGTTGGAGGAGAGGAGCTCTGAGGTCCCTTCCACAAGCAAACCAATGCAAGGTTGGAGGAGAGAACTGCAGGAAGAGACCAGCAGGCTCTGCCCTGTCTGCACACACTTTTCCATGCTTCCTGCTTTGCCTCAGAGCATGAAACCTGCACAATCAGGTCCAGAGCATTCTAGAGAGGCTCACAGCTGAGGGCAGCCCAGTTCCCAGTGCCCTGAACAAAAGACTCTAACGAAGGGGTTTTATCCACCATAGATGTAGGTCATCCACTCAACATGCATTTAGGCAGAGGAAATTCTCTCCCCCTTAGCCCTTTCAAAAAGGTTCTGCAGCTACCCAGTTCTCCCAGGAGCAAAATAAATGAGAGATTCTGTGCAGTCTCCAGCCATGGGGACCACAGAGAGCATTAAGCAGCTTCAAAACCTGCTGCAGTCAGTGCCTGTAGGTGCTGCTGAACAGGAAATGAAGACGTCTGGATGGCACCGTGGGAGTAGCAGCCACAACACTCAGCCCCCATGCACAGTCACACACTTCCAGTCCCACTCCATCAGCAACAAAGCATTTGAAAAGAGGGAGGGAAGCTTTTGAAAACGTTGCAGCTTTCAGGGAGCTCCATGAGATCTTTCAGCTTCTATTTTGCCTGCTGTCCACACAGACAGTAGCTTTTTGTTAAGGCCTACAGATAAAGGAAGCTTTTTTTTTTTTCTTCCCCCTCCAGGTTAGGCCTGCCCAGAGCAAGGTTTTTACAGCCTTTTTTTCCCTCCTTCTGTAAAGCTCACATTGATTTTTTTTTTTTTTCTTTAAATCAAACCTCTGTTGCTGCTGTGGTTGTGGTTTAGCTGTCTCTGGCCATCTTGTTCTACCACTTCCAGAGTCCTTCACACATTCCAAGCATCTCCTGGGATGCATCCCCAGCAGCAGGTGGAGGGAGGGGATTCTGCCCCTCTGCTCTGTTCTGCTGAGGCCCCACCTGCAGTGCTGGGGCCAGCTCTGGAGTCTCCAATACAAGGACACAGAACTGTTGGAGAGGGTCCAGAGGAAGCCATGCAGATGAATCAGAGGGCTGGAGCACCTCTGCTGTGAGGCCAGGCTGAGGGAGTTGGGGTTGTTCAGCTTGGAGAAGAGAAGGCTCCAGGGAGATCTTAGGGCAGCCTTCCAGGGTTTGAAGGAGGCTCCAATAGAGCTGGGGAAGGGCTTTTCACAAAGGCATGGAGTGAGAGGATGAGGGGTAAGGGCTTCAGGCTAGCAGAAGCTGGATATAGATGAGACATTAGGAAGAAATTCTTCCCCATGAGGGTGGTGAAGCACTGGAACAGGTTGCCCAGAGAAGCTGTGGAAGCTCTGAGGCTGGAAGTGTTCAAAGCCAGGTTGGATGGGACCTTGAGTGAGCTGCTCTGGCAGGAGGTGTCCCTGCCCATGGCAGGGGGCTGGAACTGGCTGATCTTTAAGGTCCCTTCCAACCCAAACCAGCCTGAGATTCTGTGACTCACTGAAGAAATCCAGACCAGTGGAGAGAAGCTTAACAGAGGCAGAGGGATCTGTCTGTGTGCAAGGCCTGAGCTCTCACATGGGAAGAAATCTGGATCTGATTATTAAGGAATCACAAAGAGGTTCCCACAGCCTCCCCACCACTACCTACAACAATTTCTTTCCCAGCCAGAACCAGCTGACACACATCTGCTGAGGAGAAAAAAAACTAAAGGGGAAAGAAGGTAGCAATTGTGAGCTTACCAACAGAGCCTCCAGCAGAGAGCTGACAAAACTCAAACAAGCCATCAAACACTGGGCAGTCCTCCCCCACATTGACTGGAAAAGAAGACAGCAGAGTTAGTACCAACAAATGGCCAATTTCAACCCACCTCGACTCAAAAAGTTACCCAGGGGAGGGCAGCTCTAAACAACAGAAGCTCTAAACAACATCAGACACACAGATGCTAACGAGATGAAACCTGCTGAGGCACAAAAATGTTTGTTGCTGTAGGCTAAGATGCTCCTGACTCGGTCCCAGGAGCTCTGGTGAGAGCCAAACGCCATCTGCTGGAGCGTGCCAGGAGGGGATCCTGGAACCAGTCGATCCCGTTGGAGAATGAGTGGGCAGGGAGGAGATGCTATCGGTGAGGCTGTGTGATAGCTCTGCACGTCCTCAGCAGCAGCTCGGGGCGGGGTGTGGAAATGAGAGACTCTTCACTCACCTTTACAGCCCCTCAGAACTTCGTGGGCTGCACTGACAGCTTTTGAGGGCACCCCTCTGGTGTACCTGGCAAAGCCAGGAGCTGCTGCAGGAGCAGAAGCCACTTGGGCATTATCCCCCCAGGGGATTCAAAGCAGGCAGGGCTGCTGAGAAGGGGTATTAATGACAGGGGTCAGTCTCTTGCCTGTCAGCACAAAGCCCTGGTGGAAGAGGAGAGCCACAGATGGTTCCTTCTGCCCTGCAGTGGCTGGCAGAAGAGAACCCTGCAGGAAAAGTGGGACCATCCCTATGGAAATCCTGCAGCTATCCTTCCCTCAAGGGAAAGCTGAAGCACCAAGAGGCTACAGAGACCTTGGCAGAGGTGAACTTGTCTCTCCTACCCCTAAATCCCTGTCCTGAACCTCCTGTTCTGTTCTCTAGCTCCACAGAGGCTGCTGTTTTGCAGCCTGCTCTCTCCTCTGCATGCTCAAGGGTAATTTTCTTATTTTGCCTCCTGCAAGTGAAAATAAGTCCTGTGGCAGAACAGCAGAGAAAATGTTGACTAGCAGAGAGAGCTGAGTGGGTGTTTATGAGCTGTATCTGCTCCAGGGGTAAACAGTTCAGTTCCTGTAAATATGTACTTTGGTTGGTGTCATTTGGTGGATCGTTTAATGCAGGAAGCCTTTCAGTGTCTATTACTCACATTATCCATTCCTCTCACTTGCTTCTGCCTTAACATCTGTCCCCTCCAGCTCCTTGCAGCTTTCCAAGTGCCTCCACTTCAGGCTTGAGGCTCATACATCTTCTCAAACAAAGATTAAACTTACAGCACATCAATGAACCCCAAAGGCCTTCCTGCTGCTCTCGAGGATCGCAGCAAGACCAAAATGCTGCTTAAACAAACCTCAAGCCTGCCCCACTCTGTGTCTACAAAGTCCAGCTGGTCACAGTCATGGTGACATCAGCTTAGAGTTGCAAAGACATCCCCAAAAATAGGGGTTTCTGTAATATTAAAGTCACCATGAAAGAGCCACTCCATGGACTGGAGAGGTTGGAACAAGAGGTTCAATCAGAGGATGTCTCTGCTCACTGCAGGGGGGGGAACAGGTTGAGGGAGCTGAGGTGGTACAGCCTGGGGAAGGCTCCAAGGGGACCTCAGAGCTGCCTTCCAACACCTAAAGGGATGCTACAGGAAGGCTGCAGAGGGACTTTTCATCAGACTGTCTAGAGACAGGACAAGGGGGAATGGTTTGAAGCTGAGGCAGAGCAGGGTTAGGCTGAGGCAGTTCTTCAGCATGAGGGTGGTGAGAGTCTGGCACAGGCTGCCCAGGTAGGCTGTGGCTGCCTCCTGCCTGGGGGTGTTCAAGGCCAGGTTGGATGAGGCCTTGTGCAGCCAAGTCTAGTTGAGAGGTGTCCCTGCTCATGACAGGGAGGTTGGAGCAAATGAGCTCTGAGGTCCCTGCCAGCCCAAGCTATTCTATGACTCTGTTCTAACACACAGTGAACAGGTCACATTGTGCACCTCTGCCCTTCCTGACTCCCAAACTGTCACTGCCTTGAAAATTCTTCAGAGTTACTGCAAGTTTTGGACACAACTGATTGATTTAGGTGGTTTTTTTTGGTTTTGGTTTTTTGTTTTTTTTTTTTGGTTGGTTGGTTTAAACTGCTCAACCTTTTCCCACCTCAGTGCCTCTGGTTACAGATAAGGAATCACACAGAGCACAGGCAGCTCATCAATGGAGCAGCTCAGCTGTCTCTGAGTCAAGAAGGCAATTCAGAAGTGTCTCCATCAAAACAAGACCACAAGGAGCCAGCCAGGTCAGAGGTTTTTCCTCAGCTCTTCTGCTACATTGGCTTGAGAGAGAGAGACCCACTTTTAAAACACTTGATTTACCAGGAAGATCAAAAACCAAAGCCAGGAGAGAGAGACAGTTCCCTGTGCTTCTCCTTACTCCTTTCATCAGCAACCTCTAGACACAGCAATGTTACAGCACTCAGTGCATGGCTTACATCTCTGCATCTGCTTGCTGTACTCAGACATGTTGTCAGGGCGGATAGACCTCAGGAACTTGATGTAGTCATCGCTGTGGTACTTGGTCATCTCCTCTGCATTTGCCTTGTGAGGGCGCTGCCAGGACAGAAAGAGAGCAAGGCCTTGCTGGCAAACATTTCTCTCTCCTCACTTCCCATTCCCAGCCTCAGAGTTCCTCCCAAACACTCCAACCAGCAGCATTAATCAAGGATCTTGCAGGATCTGAAGGGGGCTACAAGAAAGCTGGGGAGGGACTTTTGAGGCTGTCAGGGAGGAATAGGACTGGGGGGATGGAACCAAGCTGGAAATGGGGAGAGTCAAAGTGGAGGTTAGGAAGAAGTTGTTCAGCATGAGAGTGGTGAGAGCCTGGCAGGGGTTGCCCAGGGAGGTGGTGGAAGCCTCATCCCTGGAGGTGTTTAAGGCCAGGCTGGATGAGGCTGTGGGCAGCCTGAGCTAGTGTGAGGTGTCCCTGGGCATGGCAGAGGGGTTGGAGCTGGATGGTCCTTGTGGTCCCTTCCAGCCCTGACTGATTCTATGATTCTAAAAGAGGGCTCATGGAAAAGCTGAGGAGGGACTCTGCATTAAGCTGGATGTGTTCCTGTGTGCCCTGAGCTGGATTCTCTGGTCCTGCTCTGGCAGGAGGGTTGGAACTGGCTGATCCTTGGGGTCCCTTCCAACCCTGACTGATTCTATGACTTCTATTCAAAGACAACAATGCCTCTGCTAGAGACTGGGATGGATCACATCAGGGAGAAGAGCAACTTGCCAGCCTCCAAAGCTTACCTGAAGCAGAGAACATCTCACTATGAGCAATCAGAAGAGAGCAGAAACAACCTCAGCACAACCCTCTGGGATTCTTTTTTTTCCCTTTTCATCAGCAGAGAACTTACAAATTTGAAGCATCGCAACTACAAACCTGACACCTCAACTAGGATCCTTCAGAGAGATTTCTCTTCACTTACATAGATCTCCATCTTCCTGTAGAGGCCATAGTTGAGCAGAAGGTTGTGAGTCATCCTGATCCTGTGGGGCTTCATTGGATGGCCTTGGCCATAGTAATAGTTTCCAACATCACCTGGGAGCAGAAAGGATTTTGTTAGAGCAGGGAAAACTTTGCATCCCTGCAAACACAACCACAGCTGAGCCACAAGAGCCATCAGCTCATCACTTCATTCCACAGAGGATGGAGTCTCCCATCTTGTTTGCACAGGCACATCCCCAGGGATTGAGGGAAGTTTATCTTAGACTCAAATAAGATGGACATTTGGGGATGAGGATATCATAGAATCATAGAATGGGAAGGTTGGAAGGGACCTCAAAGCTCAGCCAGTTCCAACCCCCTGCAACAGGCAGGGACACCTCCCACTAG